>JAVSCE010018359.1:0-43992 GCA_032199065.1 Smutsia gigantea
GCTTTGGCCTCTAGAAAATGACTGAAGCTGATTATTTTTCTCTCTGGACTTCAGTTTCCCTCACTTCTCAAATAGGGGATACTATTTCCCAGACCGTTTTACTTGGTGGTTGTGAAGACCAAATAAGCTAATAAATAACAAACCTTTGTGAAATTAAAGCAGCCTATCGATATGACGGGTCTTATTTCAATTTTGCAGCCTCTTCCAAGAAAACAGCTTCCTGTGGTGAGTCTGCTCAGCTGATGCTAAGGCTGGAGGCTCTGTCTGGGGCAGCAGGTCTGTGTCTCCACTCTCTCAATGGAGACTCTTACTTCTTCCTTTGGGGGTGGAGCAATCCCTTGACAACCCGCCTTCCCTAGTAATACAATCTCTCACTTGGGTCGTGCCCACACAATAGTTTTGCCTGGTCCTTTCACAAGGAACAACAGTGTCCAGTGGCTTTTCATCTGTGAAAGGGGGATAATCGTCTCCCATTACAAGGTCGTAAGACAAGGAACTTTGTGCAGGGCCTGCCTTGTGGCAGATGCACAATAAAGGTCATGGAAGAAGAGAATATCGTTTCCACCTCATTTACTTTTCAACTCAGGGGACAGGGTTCTTCAGTAAAATGGAGTGAAGCTCCAGACTGATAGCCTAAACTCCAGATTAAAGCCTGGGAGTTCTGCTCTGATAAGAGGTCAATATTAACAAAAGAATGACATTTTTCATGTAAAAGCTCCATCGGGAAGAAACCAGGATACCTAATGACACTGGAGTGGGAGGTGGGATTTGCAGGGAGAACCTGCATCCCAGAGGGTGGGCTTTGGGGTAAGGAAAGGCAAGAGGAGATGGAGGGAGACTCCAGGATGCCCATCTGAAGGGCCTCTGTGTTACCAGAAAGGCAGGTTGACAGCAAAAGTAAAACATCAAACGCCCTCTTTGGGGTCCACGTACACATGGCTGTCGTGCCAATGGGCCATGCTGCTTCACCCCATACTGGGCGTCTGGATCAGGAGCTACAGCACCTGGGTTCAAATCCACTTACATCTGTGTTGTCTTGGGCAAGGACCTTGGACTTTCCGTGCCTCAGTTTCCTCATCTGTAAAATGGGGATAGTATAAGCTGCCTCATAAGTACAAAGAGAAATTAAGCAGGTCTGCACATGTGCCTGCCACAGGCCTTTGACAGCCTTCAACACCCTGAATTACCTTGGTTCCTCTTGTATCTCAAATGCTTTATCTGCCAAAAAGGGCCCCCTGCCCACATAAGGGAGAGTCCAGAAAAAGAAAACAGGAAGTATCATTGCTTGGCACCCTTCACCCAGGACCTGTGATTTTCTGGGTGGAGTGGCCATTGTCCCATGATTGCTCACAGAGGGTTCCTCCCACGGCAGGAACACAAGGCAAGAGAAAGCAGAGCCCAGCAGATGGAAGTGGGCCCTTCTGTGGCTCCCCCACTCACCCCTGCTATGAAATCCCACAGAAATGGGAGGGAGAAGCTGGCACCCAGTGACCCCACTCCACACAAGGACCCATGACTGTTCCACGTGGGAACAGCACACGGTGTTAATCAGGGTGCCAGGAGCAGGCCCTGGTTGTTTGTAAAGCTCCTGGAGCAGTCTCGCTGTTTATTCCAGATGCAGAAAGGAGTATGTGAAACAGTTCACCTGGGTCCCTACAGAACTGCCAGGTTTAGCAGAGATGTGAAACAAGTGTAGAGAAGATGCAGGACAATGTGCTCCCAGGGCAGTTCATAGCTCTTGATCAGTTAATGTGAATATTCCCCACCATTCTTTCATTCATCTCTGTCTTCTGCCACATGCCTGCAGCACACGTCAGGTGGCAGAGAATTGTCCTCACTTTTTTCATTTATTTTTTAAGACTGGGCTTCTGGTAAAATTACCCCTCCCTCCTATCTCCCAAAACTTTATTGCTTTTGGTCTTTTATCTTAATTTAATTCATGTCTTGCTTGGTTCCAAAAGGGACTAGAGGTGGCTTATTATCATATTAAGCAACAATAAAACAAGTATTCATGAAGTAAAAGAGAAAAGCAACATGTAGAAAAGGGAAAGAAAAATATTTACAAAGAACTCTTGGCTGAAGAAAATTAATGAAACCCTAAGTTTCCTTGTAGTCTGAAAAAAATGTGAAGCATATACACCATATATCTTTCATTGTATAGACATTTATCATGGCAAGAAAAAAGAAAGAAACCCAACTGATTCTCGGGTCTGAGCTTGAGGAGACTTTGTCATGGGTTTCAAGGGTTTGGGCTTAGGACCCTCGAGCGGCTTAGTGAACGATGCCCTCAGATGTCATGCCCAAAAGACTTCCCTTTATTGAGTTTCTTATATCAGTTCTCAAAACAAGATGAGTGCATTCCTTAAAGGAATTTGTGAGGCTGCTTTATAATATACAAAGCCAAGGATTTAAATATTTTAAAAGATTTTGTTCATAATACTAATAGTGATCCCACTTGGGTGCAATAGCGGGTTACCCCCCAAACCTTCAGATTAAGTTTCAAGAGTGAAATTGGGAAGAGTTTACCCATAGTGACAACAAGATTAGCCACCTGTAGAGGCAGCTGTATTTGTTGGTGGCTGTAATCATTCCCTAGGGCTCCCATAACAAAGTACTACAAACTGGGTGGCTTAAACAGCAGAAACTTATTGTCTCACAGATCAAGGCATAGGTGGGCCATGCTGCCTCCGAAGGCCCTAGGGAAGGATCTCTTCCAGGCTGCTCTCCAAGTTTCTGGAACTTACTTGGCTTGTGGGAGCATCCACCCCTCACATGGTATTCTCCTTCGGTGTCTGTGTCAAAATTTCCATTTTTTATAAAGACACCGGTCATACTGGATGAGGGGCCCCGGCTACTTCAGTATGACCTCACCTTAACTAATTACATCTGCAATGATCCTGTTTCCAAATAAGGTCACATTCTGAAATACGGGAGATTAGGACTTCAACATACGAATTTGAGGGGGAGCATAAGTCAACCATAACTGCGGCCATGAGTGAACCCTGAAGTCAAGTCATGAGAGACTAGGCCGCACTCTTGCAAAGAAAAACTGATGTGTCACTGATCTGAAATCTGATCAAGTATCTCGTGTCTAGGCTGGACAGGAAGCTTATAATTAGAACAATAAGATGCCTCCTGGAGCCTTGAAAAAGAGAAAGCCAAAGAACAAGAATTTTTTCAGTGTTTATTGAGCCCTGACCAAGAGGGAGAATCAGCAAACTTGCAGACCTGGGTTTTCTGGCCTCCATGTAGTTACAAGTGGAGTACCCCAGGCTACAAGTATCCACCAGGCCTTTCCACAACTTTAATGAAATATCTCTGGAGACCTTCTTGGGCTCACCAAACTTACTAATTCACCTGCTCAGGGACCCTAGTACTGGGAATCTCTATGTTGCACATGTCACTTCATAGTAAACTCATAGTATCCCCTGGCTTTGTTCAATGCCCACCCCACACATCCTACAATATAGACCTACAGTCAGGGTTTCTCAACTGCAGAGGAAGCATACACTTGTCAGTTAACCCTTTGGCAATCCAGTTTATCCATCAGTTGTTTGTGACTTTGGTTAATAGTAGTCTGCTCTGCTCCAACCAACTCCTGTTGGGGCAGCTACCAAATCCAGAGACCAGTTCCTTGAGATGCTGATTCGGGGAATAGATAGGAAAAGGCAAGGCCTGAGAAGAGGGAGAAGAGGAGAGAGAGAGGCTGCGGAAGTGGAGCCAGTGGAACAGGTGCAGAGCAAAGAAATGTCCCGTGGGCTGAAGTGGAGAGATCGTTTGTGAGTACAGAGGGGTGGAGATGGGGAAGTGGCAAATCAAAGGCTATAAAACAGCCTTGGGCATGAGAAAATCGAGAGGAGAGTGAAGGAGATTTGAGAAGCACTAATGATGCTTACATTTTATTTGTCGTTGTTTGAAGAGATACAGTTTAGAGGCTGGAACTCCTGGGGGTCTGTCTGTTGTGGCTGCTGTCAAGCACTTCTGGCCGTTTGATGGGACTTCTTTGAAAGCAACTCCGTATAGAATGGTGCTGCCCCAGAGAAACAGAATCTGAGCCACATACATAATTTAAAAGTTTCTAGTAAAAGCCACTTTGAAAAAGTAAAAAAGAAACATTTTAATAGTACATTTTGTTTAACCCAATATATCCAAATATTACTGCAATAGGTAATCCCTATTTTAAAAGGTTATTAATGAGATGTTTTACATTCTCTTTTTTGTATTGAGTCTTTGAAATCCAGTATTCTTAGAGCACATCTCAATTTGGATTCTACACTTCAGCTGCTCAAGAGTAGCCACATTTGGCTAGTGGCTCTTACATTGGTCAGCACATCACAGATAGAAGCTAGACTCTATAGTTCTGGGATTCCAAAGAACAAAATAATAACAGTAGCAATAGTCATAGTAATAGTTATGGTAGTCATTTACTGAACCTCTTAGATGTGACACATGTTACAGTAATCCCTGTCTCATGCATCCTCTCATTTAATCCTCTTAACAAGCCTACATGCTGAGTACTATTACTATTCAATTCTATAGATGCTGAGACAGCCTCAGAGAGGGTGAGTGATTTGCTCAAGGTCAAACAGCTGGTAAATAGCAGAGCTGTGACTGGAAACCTAGTCTGGGTGACACCAGCCACTTTGCCTCATTTTCTCAGGTCAGCCAAGACCCCAGCCAGCACCCAGGATTTCCCCAGCCCCTCCCTTACAGCCAGGGCACAAGGAAGGACTCTTTTCCGATTAGTGGAGCTGTCATGTTAACTAAAAAAAGAACACTCACTGTATGGCTGAGCATACTGTGCGACTGACTGAGAGCAGGCCAGTAACAAGATGCTCTGACTCTCATCAGCTGGAGGAAGCTGCAAATTCAAGGCCAGCAGCTAGGTTCACAAAATGCAATTGTTCTCAGTGACACCTACTTAGCAAAGAGCCAGAGAGAGAATTGATTGTCATTAAAAGCTGGACAAGAACATCGATTGTCCCCCCAGTGGTGATGTGAGGATTCTGACTTAGCCATGCTGGGAGTGTTGGTAGAGAGACATTTGTGATGTGATTTCCCACGTGGAAACGGGCTCCAGTGTGGCCAAAGTAAAAAAAAAGCCAGCAGCCAAGGCCTGCCCCAAGTGGGGGGCAGCCTAGGTTGGACCCATACCTCCCCAGCCCCACCCCCACCCCCCTTCACCTTGCTGACCATGGTTGCAGCACCATCTGAAGACAGAGGGCCTGGACAAGCCAAGCCAGAGCATCTCCTACCCACTCCTGAAGCCCAGGCAGGGTGGCAAGCGAGGCCTCCCGGCCAGGAGCTCTCCTGCTCAGCTGCGGTACTGGGTTCTCACGTGCTCCGGAACACATTTCCAGTTGCCACTCCACCCTGCCCCCGGCCACAGTTGGAGAAGGCTCCCCTGCAGAGCACCCAGGCTAGGATCTAAGCAACAATGTATTCTCCCCATCAGTCCATTCAAGAAAATCTAACTGAATGACCACTGCATGCCAGATGCTCTGGTGGGCCTTAGGAATAAAGAAATGTGCAGGGAGAAAGGCCTGCCCTTTAGGAGAGCATGGCACACTCAGACTGGGAAATCAACAGCTGCAGGGAAACATCCTGAGTCCTTGAATATGGGATTTAACTGCAAATCCTGTATGAGCAGCAGAGAGTATGGAAGCTAAACACAGAAGAAGTGGGGACTGAGCTTTGTGGGATGAGAGGACCTTACAGAAAGGCGGAAAGGACAGTCAGTGCAAAGGCACTGGGGGCACTGGGGGACATCCTAGACACTGCAACCTACCAAACAGAGCGGGCATGGCAGGGGCCGGAGACGGGTGATTGCCAGGTGGGAGGAGGAAAGCACGTTTCTCTCCAAACTGCTCTGGCACAGGTGGTGCCCGCCCAGGCCTCCGCTCCTCCACAGCTCCAGTTCCCTCTGGGCAGGCCTGTGTGGCTGCACTCTCTAAAAACCATGCCTCGCCACTCAGTGCCTCTGGCCTGAGAGGTGGTGCTGACTCTGCTTCTGCGCATCTCGGGCCAGCCTGTTTCCTGCACTTGGCTGCTCAGCTCCACCCACGCCTGCGTTGCCCATTCTAAGTGGCCTCTGTCTCCCCGGTTGGGCTTGACTGACACAAGTGGAGAGAGGGAAACATAATACAGGTTCTCTAACTGCAAGAATCCTAAGTAGCAGTAATAAGATCTGAGCAGAGGTCCCTGCTGCAGAGGGATGGAACCTAGAAACTAAAAGATCTGTGGGTGGCTTTCGGGTGATGCTGGGGTCAGCAGACGTTTTCTGTAAAAGGCTGGATAATAAATATTTTACGCTTTGTAAGTCATATAGTCTTGCTCTCAAATACTCCACTCTGCTATTATGCAGAAGCAGCCATAGGCAATATATAAAGGAATGCATATGGCTGTGTCCCAAAAAACTTCATCTATCAGAACGGAGGCGGAATTGGCCCATGGGCTGTAGTTGGGCAGTGCCTGAGTTAATGCTTTGGGTGACTGGAAGAACTGCCATCTTGTGAACAAAATAGGGAATCCGGAAAGAAAGGGTTTGGGGCAGGAGTCAGAGAGGAGAGTTGCAATATAGAATGGTGATTCCTGCATTAGGAATTGTGTTCGGCTCCAAGTAACAGATCTGAAATAGTAATGGTTTTAAAAAGATGGAGGTTTATTTTCTCTCAGGTAAAATAAGTTAGGAGACTGGGAACAGGGCTGATACGACATTTCCATGGTGTCAGTGTTGTCCTCTTACATTCACCCTTACCATCTCCAGCACCTGGGTTTTAATATTCAAGGTCATCTCAAGGTTATCTCACGGTCACAAAATGGCCTCTGCACTCTAGTTACCACACTGGAATGCCAGCTTTCACGTTGGAATTGCGCATTGCAGGAAGGAAGATGCAGAGGGGAATTAGTAATGGCAAGAGATGTATTAGTCTTCTTTTAAAGAGCTTTCCAGAAAGCCACACCCAAATACTTCTCTTTACATCCCATTGGCATCTCTCTGCAAGAGAAGCTGGGGAATGGAGTCTTTCAAATGGGCACATTGCCACTTCCAATGAAATCAGAGTTGGTAAGAAAGACAAGGGAATGGACACGGTATGGGCAAACAGAGGTTTCTGTCAAAGGTGCTGGTTTGGCCATGTTGAGCTGGGGGTGCTTGTGGAGCAGTCGCGAG
Organism: Smutsia gigantea; assembly: GCA_032199065.1. Taxonomy (NCBI): domain Eukaryota; kingdom Metazoa; phylum Chordata; class Mammalia; order Pholidota; family Manidae; genus Smutsia; species Smutsia gigantea. Next base: position 7,172 of record JAVSCE010018359.1, read on the forward strand.
GGTCTGGATCTCAGCTAAGGAGGCTGTGTCTAAGAGATGATGTGGGACTCATCCTCAAATGGGTGAAGACGGAAGTTTCCTGGGAAAGGGCTCGCTATTCCCTCTCTGTACCCCAGGATACCACCTGAGGTTTGGGGCACAGATATAGATGGCTTTCCATTTGGAAATTCTCTCTCACTGGACTGTGACATCACACTGGCTTGCAACCATCTCACAGCTTTGTACTTTGTTTTAGTTATTCTGTACGCCCAAGGCCTCACACACATCTGACCCTGGAGTCCATGCTCAGTGTGTGTTTGTTGAATGGATAAGTGAGTCATTTTAGGTTTATGTAGATCCATAGGGATGGGGCCCCTGTGCTCTGGGTTTTAGGGGTCTTAGGCCAGCTGGGGGACAGAGAGGATAGCTTCATGATCCAATTTTCAGATTTAGGACTAAGAACACACCTCATCTCAATTTCTGGTCTGACAATGAGACAATAACTATTTTGGGTCCCTGAATTAACTCACCAACTACAGAACCACTTCCCACAACTTCATTCTATCTTTGCTTCCCAGCTTGGCTAAGGATGAATATTAGGCAACTTCCTTGTGGAAAAAAGAGATACATTACTTGCCCTGGATCACAGGAAAGTCTGGGTAGACCAACATATCATTGCCAAACATCTGTTTAGCCAACTGAGTACATTAAAAACAAACCATGCCTCCATCTATGATCACCATAATTTTGTAGAAGACAGGATACATTAACACCAATAGAGCAGAAGGAATGCAATCTTGACTAAAGGATAATCCTTTGAAAGAAACAGTTCTAATTTATTTGAAGAATTCCCCTAATCATTCAACTATTCTCATCCTGCCATCCAACCATCAGGAACTTCACCAGGATCTGGCACTGGTTCACCAACCAGAATTCAGAACCAAGCCATGAGGTCATCCCAAACAAGTTAAGTGGCTTTCCTAAAGCTGGTAGAGGTTGAATCAAAACTTGGTTTCTTTTCTTACTGAGTAGACATTCTCACAAAATCAACAGGCTGAGTTCTCTGTTTTATTATACACCATGACAGAGTTTAGCTTTTCATTTCAAACAATGCGTGGATAATTGGGACCAGCAAATAAGACTAACCAATGATTCTGGAGGTCTCAAGGTGGGAGAAATTACCCTCATTCTGAATCCATATTTCCCTGGAATAGAATGGTACCAAATGATCTTACCAACCTACAAGTTCTTCTGAGAACAGCAGGATGCAGGAAACATCAAGTAGACAAGATGGGATAATACTGAGTCAGACAGAAAGGTCTGAAGTATCCAAGTGTCAGGCACTGTGCTGGGATTCAGCATAGAACAGCAGCTGGTACCTGCCTGCATCCAAGGAGCTCCCCTTCAGGGTGAGGACAGCCCACAGGAGGATCAGGAATCCTAAATCCTGGGACAAAAGCTGCTCTCCAGGCAGACCTTGGTGCTGTGGCGACGTGGTCAGAGAGCAATTTGACTTGAGCCTTGAAGCGTTGACAGGGATTTTCCAGAAGGAAGGAGGTTGGAAGTGCAAGAGAATTCCAGGGAGAGAGAAAGAATGTGAAGTAGCTGTGAGCAGAAAAACATGAGGGGTTGGGAGACTGGAATCATCGAGGGTAGCCACAGTCCAGGTGGGTCCAGGGGCCCAAGATGAAGCTGGAACTTTGCATTGGGGCTCATTTTCAAGGGCCACCTTGTGGGATTTGGCCATTATCCTGTAGGCAATGTGGCCTGAATGTTTATTTCTAAGTCAAGAACTTCAAGCATTGTGCAAAAGAGAAGGAAGCACCCAGTTCTTTTATCATAGAGCTGGTAACCAGTAGCAAGGACTCGTTCACTGAGAAATCATCCACCCGTGGGAGGGATGCCCATGCCTGCAGGTGGCAAACAGGCTCTTACCGAGCTCCTCACCAGCTGAGAGAGCTGAGAAGTGGAGAGCTGGGCGGGAGCGTGAGACAAAGGCTGTACAGATCTTTGCAATGACACAGTCAGAGGTGACTTGGAAAAGCAGTTGTGACTCTTGTGGGGAAATGTGTGTTCATGAGAGTCAGCAGCTATGTTTGACATCCAGACAAGAGGAAATGGGACATGACCAGGCAGGTGGTCATAGAGGTAGAGGACAAGGGACACCAAAGGTGAGTTTGAGGTAGAACTGACCAAACTTGGTCCTGGATTCCACGGAGGAGCTGACAGAGCAGGAGGGATTCAGAATGACCTGGGGGTTCTGAGAGAGTGATTTGGCTAACTCAGGCTTGAGTATCCCTCCTTCTGAATTTTCTTGATTGGCAATTGACTGTTTCACTCCAGAGGGATTAGTTATCACCAATAAAGATGAAAAAATATACAGAATAGTTTTCCTGCTAGTGGGTGTGATGGATTAGAAGAAATTTCAGTCTAAAAGAAATGGTCTAGTAGAAAGGATTAAGTATCAAAAAGTCACGGCTTTTGCATGGTGTACCTAGAGCCCCAGTACTCAGTGTGCATACGTTCCCTCTGAGCTCTGAGTGGATGGCCGCCGGGATCGACCTCTGGGCAGAGGCTGGTCAGGATAAACTTTGGAGGTCTACGGATCCATGTTCAGTGAGTAATAGTTTGCGGGAAAAGACTAGCCTGATAATCAACTGAATGCCACATGCATCTTTCTGCACATCTTTGTTAGCCCATAGCAGTGGCAGGAGACTTACTAAAAAAAAGGAAGAGTCTCATGTGTCACTTGGCTCTTCCAATCCTTTGTTCAAGGGAGTGGTGGAGGCTAAGTGGTGGGAGAGAAAGCAGGGAGTGGGGCAGCGGTGGGAATGTATGATAATTTATAAGTCAAGAACTTCCAGCATTGTGCAGAAGACAAGGAAACACTCACTTATTATGATTTTTTGAACCAGCTCTTACTTTCATTGATTCTTTCTACTTTTTTTAAAATTTTGGTATCATTAAACTACAACTACATGGTCAGCATTATGGTTACTAGACTCCCCCCCATTATCAAGTCCCCACCCCATACCCCATTACAGTCACTGTCCATCAGCATAGTGAGATGCTATAGAATCACTACTTGTCTTCTCTGAGTTGTACAGCCCTTCCCGTGCCCCCCCTACATTATATCTGCCAATCATAAGGCCCCTTATTCCCCTTCTCCCTCCCTTCCCACCCACACCCCCCAAGTCCCTTTCCCTTTGGTAATTGTTAGTCCATTCCTGGGTTCTGTGAGTCTGCTGCTGTTTTGTTCTTTCAGTTTTTTTCTTTGTTCATATACTCCACATATGAGTGAAATCATTTGATACTTGTCTTTTTCTGCCAGGCTATTTCACTGAGCATAATACCCTCTAGCTCCATTCATGTTGTTGTAAATGTCTGGATTTGTTTTCTTCTTATGGCTGAATAATATTCCATTGTGTATATGTACCACCTCTTCTTTATCCATTCATCTACTGATGGGTACTTAGGTTGCTTCCATTTCTTGGCTATTGTAAATAGTGCTGCGATAAACATAGGGGTGCATATGTCTTTTTCAAACTGCGCTGCTGCATTCTTAGGGTAAATTCCTAGGAGTGGAATTCCTGGGTCAAATGGTATTTCTATTTTGAGTTTTTTGAGGAACCTCCATACTGCTTTCCACAATGGTTGAACTAATTTGCATTCCCACCAGCAGTGTAGGAGGGTTCCTCTTTCTCCACATCCTCACCAACATTTGTTGTTGTTTGTCTTTGGGATGGTGGCCATCCTTACTGGTGTGAGGTGATATATCATTGTGGTTTTAATTTCTATTTCTCTGGTGATTAGCGATGTGGAGCATCTTCTCATGTGCCTGTTGGCCATCTGAATTTCTTCTTTGGAGAAGTGTCTATTCAGATCCTCTGCCCATTTTTTAATTGGATTGTTTACTTTTTGTTTGTTGAGGTGCGTGAGTTCTTTATATATTTTGGATGTCAACCCCTTATCGGACATGTCATTTATGAATATATTCTCCCATACTGTAGGATTTTTTTTTGTTCTACTGATGGTGTCCTTTGCTGTACAGAAGGTTTTCAGCTTGATATAGTCCCACTTGTTCATTTTTGCTTTTGTTTTCCTTGCCTGGGGAGATATGTTCATGAAGAAGTCGCTCATGTTTATGTCCAAGAGATTTTTGCCTATGTTTTTTCTAAGAGTTTTATGGTTTCATGACTTACACTCAGGTCTTTGATCCATTTTGAGTTGACTTTTGTGTATGGGGTTAGACAGTAATCCAGTTTCATTCTCTTACATGTAGCTGTCCAGTTTGCCAACACCAGCTGCTGAAGAGGCTGTCATCTCCCCATTGTATATCCATGGCTCCTTTATTGTATATTAATTGACCGTGTATGTTTGGGTTAATGTCTGGACTCTCTATTCTGTTCCACTGGTCTGTGGGTCTGTTCTTGTGCCAGTACCAAATTGTCTTGATTACTGTAGCTTTGTAGTAGAGCTTGAAGTCTGGGAGCATAATTCCCCCTGTATTATTCTTCCTTCTCAGGATTGCTTTGGCTATTCGGGATCTTTTGTGGTTCCATATAAATTTTAGAACTATTTGTTTCAGTTCATTGAAGAAAGCTGTTAGTATTTTGATAAGGATTGCATTGAATCTGTAGATTGCTTTAGGTAGTATAGCCATTTTGACAATATTTATTCTTCCTAGCCAAGAGCATGGGATGAATTTCCATTTGTTAGTGTCCTCTTTAATTTCTCTTAGGAGTGTCTTGTAGTTTTCAGAATATAGGTCTTTCACTTCCTACTTTAGGTTTATTCCTAGGTATTTTATTCTTTTTGATGCAATTGTGAATGGAATTGTTTTTCTGATTTCTCTTTCTGTTAGATCATCGTTAGTGTATAGGAGAGCAACAGATTTCTGTGTATTAATTTTGTATCCTGCAACTTTGCTGAATTCAGATATTAGTTCTAGTAGTTTTGGAGTGGAGTCTTTAGGATTTTTTATGTACGATATCATGTCATCTGCAAATAGTGACAATTTGACTTCTTCTTTACCAATCTGGATGCCTTGTATTTCTTTGTTTTGTCTGATTGCCGTGGCTAGGACCTCCAGTACTATGTTGAAGAACAATGGGGAGAGTGGGCATCCCTGTCTTGTTCCCTATCTTAGGTGAAAAGCTTTCAGTTTCTCACCGTTAAGTATGATGCTGGCTGTGGGTTTTGTCATATATGGCCTTTATTATGTTGAAGTACTTGCCCTCTATATCCATTTTATTGAGAGTTTTTATCATGAATGGATGTTGAATTTTTTCAATGCTTTTTCAGTGTCTATGGAGATGATCATGTGGTTTTGTTCTTCTTTTTGTTGATGTGGTGGATGATGTTGATGGATTTTTGAATGTTGTACCATCCTTTCATCCCTGAGATGAATCCCACTTGATCATGGTGTATGATCCTCTTGATGTATTTTTGAATTCGGTTTGCTAATATTTTGTTGAGTATTTTTGCATCTATGTTCATCAGGGATATTGGTCTGTAATTTTCTTTTTTGGTGAGGTCTTTGCCTGGTTTTGGTATTAGAGTGATGCTGACTTCATAGAATGAGTTTGGAATTATTCCCTCCTCTTCTATTTTTTGGAAAACTTTAAGGGGAATGGGTATTATGTCTCCTGTATATGTTTGATAAAACTTGGCAGTGAATCCATCTGGCCTGGGGGTTTTGTTCTTGGGTAGTTTTTTGATTACTGATTCAATTTTGTTGCTGGTAATTGGTCTGTTTAGATTTTCTGTTTCTTTCTTGGTCAGTCTTGGAAGGCTGTATTTTTCTAGGAAGTTATCCATTTCTTCTAGGTTATCCAGTTTGTTAGTATATAGATTTTCATAGTATTCTCTAGTAATTCTTTGTATTTCTGTGGGGTCAGTTTTGATTTTTCCTTTCTCATTTCTGATTCTATTTGTGTGTGTAGATTCTCTTTTTCTCTTAATAAGTCTTGCTAGGGGTTTATCTATTTTGTTTATTTTTTCAAATTACCAGTGCTTGGTTTCATTCATTTTTTTCTATTGTTTTATTCTTCTCAATGTTATTTATTTCTTCTCTGATCTTTAGTATGGCCCTCCTTCGGCAGACTCTGGGCCTCATTTGTTCTTCTTTTTCCAGTTTCAATAATTGTGACTTTAGACTATTCATTTGGGATTGTTCTTCCTTCTTTAAATAGGCCTGGATTGCAATATACTCTCCTCTTAGAACTGCCTTTGCTGCGTCCCACAGAAGTTGGGGCTTTGTGCTGTTGTTTTCATTTGTCTCCATATATTGTTTGATCTCTGTTTTAATTTGGTCATTGATCCATTGATTATTTATGAGCATATTGTTAAGTCTCTATGTGTTTGTGAGCCTTTCTGTTTTCTTTGTACAATTATTTATAGTGTTATACCTTTGTGATCTGAGAAGTTGGTTGGTAGAACTTCAATCTTTTTGAATTTACTGCGGCTCTTTTTGTGGCCTAATATGTGGTCTATTCTGGAAAATGTTCCATGTGCACTTGAAAAGAATGTGTATCCTGTTGCTTTTGGGTGTAGAGTTCTGTAGATGTCTGTTAGTCTGTTAGGTCCATCTGTTCTAGTGTGTTGTTCAGTGCCTCTGTGTCCTTACTTATTTTCTATCTGGTTGATCTGTCCTTTGGAGTGAGTGGTGTGTTGAAGTCTCCTAAAATGACTGCATTGCATTCTTTTTCCTCCTTTAATTCTGTTAGTATTTTTTTCACATATGTCGGTGCTCCTGTGTTGGGTGCATATATATTTATAATGGTTATATCCTCTTGTTGGACTGACCCCTTTATCATTATGTAATGTCCTTCTTTATCTCTTGTTACTTTATTTGTTTTGAAGTCTATTTTGTCTGATACAAGTACTGCAACACCTGCTTTTTTCACTCTATTGTTTGCATGAAATATCTTTTTCCATTCCTTCACTTTAAGTCTGTGTATGTCTTTGGGTTTGAGGTGAGTCTTTTGTAAGCAGCATATAGATGGGTCTTGCTTTTTTATCCATTCTATTTTTCTGTGTCTTTTGATTGGTGCATTCAGTCCATTTACATTTAGGGTGATTATCAATAGATATGTACTTATTGCCATTGCTGGCTTTAGATTTGTGGTTACCAAAGGTTCAAGTGTATCTTCTTTACTATCTAACCATCTAACTTAACTCTCTTATTAAGGTATTATAAACACAGTCTGATGATTCTTTATTTCTCTCCCTTCTTATTCTTCTTCCTCCATTCTTTATATGTTAGGTGTTTTATTCTGTACTCTTTTGTGTTTCCTTTGACTGCTTTTGTGGATAATTAATTTTATTTTTTGCCTTTAGTTAGTATTTGGTTGGTCTGCTTTCTTTGCTGTAATTTTATTTTCTCTGGTGACATCTATTTAGCCTTAAGAGTGCTTCCATGTAGAACAGTCCCTTTAAAATATCCTGTAGAGGTGGTTTGTGGGAGGCAAATTCCTTCAACTTTGCTTGTCTGGGAATTGTTTAATCCCTCCTTCAAATTTAAATAATCATGCTGGATACAGTAGTCTTGGTTCAAGGCCCTTCTGTTTCATTGCATTAAATATATCATGCCATTCTCTTCTGGCCTGTAAGGTTTCTGTTGAGAAGTCTGATGATTCCCTGATGGGTTTTCCTTTCTAGGTGATCTTTTTTCTCTCTCTGGCTGCCTTTCATATTCTGTCCTTGTCTTTGATCTTTGCCATTTTAATTATTATATGTCTTGGTGTTGTCCTCCTTGGGTCCCTTGTGTTGGGAGATTTGTGGGCTTCCATGGTCTGAAAGAGTATTTCCTTCCCCAGCTTGGGGAGGTTTTCAGCAATTATTTCTTCAGAGACACTTTCTATCCCATTTTCTTTGTCTTCTTCTTCCCAGCTTGTGGAAGTTTTCAGCAATTATTTCTCCAAAGACACTTTCTATCCATTTTTCTCTCTCTTCCTCTTCTGGTACCCTTATAATGCAAATATTGTTCCGTTTGGATTGGTCACACAGTTCTCTTAAAATTCTTTCATTCCTAGAGATCCTTTTATCTCTCTCTGCCTCAGCTTCTCTGTATTCCTGTTCTCTGATTTCAGTTCCATTAGCAGTCTCTAGTACCTTGTCCAGTCTGCTCTTAAGACCTTCTATCGATTGTTTCATTTCTGTTATCTCCCTCTGGACTTCATCCTGTAGCTCTTGCATATTTCTCTGTAGGTCCATCAGCATGGTTATGAGTTTTATTTTGAATTCTTTTTCAGGAATATTGGTTATATCTATCTCCCCAGGCCCTCTCTTTGGGGTTGTCTGAGTGATTTTTGACTGGACCAGATTCTTCTGCCTTTTTGTGGTGATAGAAATGGTGGCAGGCAGGTGGCGCGTGTGTGAGCTGAGAGAACAAGTCCCTTCCTGCTTGCTGGTCGCCTTGCCCTCTGCTGCCTGTGTCAGTTACCCGCCCACAGGGAGCAGTCTCTGGGATAATCTCCTGAGCTGCCCTGGGCAGGGTGGTCCTCAGGATAGCCTAGCACACTGCTGGAGGTTCGCAGATGTGCCAGGTGTATTCTCCTGTGAGAACGGTGCCTCTTTGTGCCTTCTGGACCTTGCTCTGGCCTCTGCTGCCTGTGCTGTTTACCCACACACCAGGAGCAGTCTCTGGGATACTGCCCTGAGCTGCCATGTGCAGAGCAGCCCTCAGGATAGTCTAGAGCCCTGCGGGGGGTTGCAGCTGGTAACCAGTAGCAAGGACTTGTTCAGTAAGAAATTATTCACCCATGGGAGGGAGAGCCATACCTGCAGATGGCCAATAGGCTCTTACTGAACTCCCCACCCGCTGACAGAGCTGAGAAGTGGAGTTGGGAAAGAGAGCGAGACAAAGGCTGTACTGATCTCTGCAACCAGCGTTTTTATGTCTATAAAACACTACCCACTACTGAAAAGTTTGGTGAACAATGTACCAGCTGCCAATGAGATACCCATTAATCGGCACAGTTAGAGTTTGGGAGGCAATCATACCTGAAGGTAGAAACCAGATTTTTCATCTCCCGCACCTGTCAGAATGGGGATGTAGCAGTTGTTGAAAAATAAGTATGGGTTAAGATGAATATGAAGGAGAGAATCTATTCTTAATCTACTCCTTTTTAAATTTCTTCATCTATTTCTTCTTTAATTTCTTCACTATCCCTTCATGTTTTTTGGATAGTCTTTCCAGGTTACTGAAGTTCTGGATGCTTAAATATATATGCTATGTTGTGTAAGATGTGAAATATTTAAAAATAGGTGGGTGCCAGAAGTAACCAAACTCTACTTGTTTTTTTTTTTCCTTAAAGGAAGCCCATTATTTTAAATGCATTTGATTATATTTAGAAGCTAACTACATATGAGGTTTGGCAGTCCTCTAAAATAGGCTTGCACACAGAGTGAAGAAATACCACTAAGCATTGTGCTGAAATGTTCTGATTATAAACAGAAGACTACTTTCAAACTGTAGATCCATAGTCCCAATGCTGACTCCAGTTAAAATTCTTGGGTGCATTATTACAAGAATGGTTTGTAGGCTCTTTGGCTAAGATATAGTAAGTGAATGAATGAAGGGATGAATAAATTGTGGTTGCTTTTTATATAAGGGATATGTTCCTTAAGATCTCATGTAATTTAATACATGCATAAATCAAGACTAATTCCCCCATAGGAATAAAGTGGAATTTACATCAGTTCAAGTTTTGTACATTAAGTAAAACCTTATTCTTTTCCATTGCTTTATTTCAAATTTACATAATTCATATTAGTATAGAGTATGACTTCATTTCTTTTCTTCTAAAGGAAGACTATGGACTTATATCTAGTTATCAAGGATGACTTGCCAAACTTTTGATTGGATGGAGAAATGCAGGCTACATCTGCATAAAGCTGGGTGCATGTGTAACCTCTTGAATGACTACCCTCAAAGGGTGCTGATTGAAGTGAAAGTTGACCTTCAAGGGCATCTCCAGAACCATGCTGCATGGCTCCAGCTTTGCCCTAATCAATATACAAGACATTTTCAAACTTGTGATTGAATGATAGCTGGAGGGAAAGCAAGTGTTACAGAAGACAAAATCAGGACCCTCACACCCACATCCCACTGCTAATCTCAACTAACCTTGAACACTGGACCAAATCTAAGAAGGTGATATATTTCATTGAGATAAATATAAAGTCCTGAACTTTGACCCAAAATGAATATATGGAGAAGTACACCAACAGCTGGGACTTGTTTTCATTAATAACAAGTTCATCTGAATTACTAGTGTGATGAGTCTTCTGAAAAAAAAAATTAGTCTTTGTTTACATTAATAGAAACAGAGGATCTAGAATGGAGGAAGTGATAGTTTCTCATAATCAAACCATACCTGGAGTTCTGTTTTTAGCTCTCAGTTCTGATCACAAACTGGAACGTGTCCAAAAAAGAGAAACAGTAGACAGGGCTTGCAATATGTATGCTGGAAAAGACTGAGGATGGAAATTATTGTTTTTACACATATGAATGGTTGCCATGTGCAAGATGATTTAGGCTTTCCAGGCTAGTCCAAGACCTTCAGGTAGAAGTTTGAGGGAGTGGGATGTTGTCTCACTATAAGGACAACTAGAGGGTCTGAAGATGATAGGGCCACCTGAGGTCAGGGGATGTTTGTCACCTTGGCACCACTTAATGACTAACCAGGGACATTGTAGAAAGGAGTCTATGAATCTGACTTTCTTCTCTTTTGAACTCTTGGAGACTCATGTACAAATGATTCAGGAAAGAGAAACCAAATGGACAGCAAATTATGGCAAACAATGTAACTTTGCTTGTAATTAAATGGAAATTCAAACAGTAGTAAAGCATTAGTTTTGTCTCTTAGCAAAAATTAAGGAGAAAAATAAATTCCAAAATTGGTAAAAAGGCTCAGTGAAATTGGGGTTTTACCTGGAGATGAAGGATGTACGTGACAAACTTTTAAGTGGATGGAGAAATGTAGGCTACATCTTCATTACTGTTGGCACTGATGCCTTTTGGAAAGCCTTTATGTATGGAAAGAACTTTAACATCAAAAATACTTTTGTTCCAATAGTCCAATAGGCTTTCTAACCAAGAGAAGTTGAAAATATGAAAATAGCCAAATGCCTGAAGATGTTCATTGTGTTATTACTTATAACAGAAACTGTAAGCAATTTAAACAATGGAAAGGAAACAGCTGAAGATGACAGGCTACCTGCTCAGCAGGATGTTACGTATTATTTAAAAAGTCATTTTCACTAGAGCTAAAGGGAAAATGCATAGGACATAATGTTAGGTGTGCATGTGTGGGGATTGGGCAGCCATGAAATGCTACAGATGTGATTATTGTTATTATGTACTAAATAGACAGATATAACAAAAGATAGGAAAGAAAATTTCCCCTCTCTGAGTCCAGCTCTACCTCTAGCTAGCTGTGTCATCTTGGGCAAATCCGTTAACTTTTCTGTGCCTCAGTTGTCAGGTCTGTAAAACGGGGAAATTGGATCCAATGGTCTCTAATGTGCCCTCCAGTTTTATGATGACTAGAAAGGACTCATTTAATGAAGAGACTGTACCCGAGAGGGATTAAGAAATCAGCCACTGTTTTCAGACTTTCCCCATCATACTGAACTTCTTCCACATTATGTATTTTTAGAAATCAGTTTTGAAATAACAAATGAGAAAAAGTAGAATTCCTTGATTCTTCTCAAATAAATTGCTATATTCTGAAAGAGATTTAGCCATATGCTCCATAAGTACTTTACTATGGGGTAATATAAAACAGTTCTCAAGTCATTAGGTTACTTACCCAAAAATGCCCAAGAGTAATCTCAAATAAAGAAGGTATTGCTATGCGCATTATTTAAACGTGCTTTTCTGAGAAGGTTTATTCACACAAAACAAAGGGAAGGGGTGAATATTTAAGTGACTTATTCACTATATTTGAGTCTTCAAAAAAAAGAATTGCCCCTATCTAGTTGCTGACCCCTGGTTTTGTATCCCAATCAATGGAAAAATGGTCAAAACACACTTATGTTTGGCGTATACAAGACTGTTTAATTCCCAGGAGGTCTGAGGAGCAGGGTGACAGACATGAGCTGTTTCTGCTCACAAAAGCCTCTGAGTCCTGCCAGACTCTCTCTGAAATTGCCCTGATGTGTTCTAAACTTTCTGGAAGGATGGTAATTTCTTTCTTCAGAACAGTTTTCATCAGGCAGAGCAGTCAAGAGGAGAGGAGAAAACAGTCAGGGGCAGCGGCACTCCTCACCCTTGGCTATTCCACCAGAGCAGCCGGCAGCGCACGAAAGGGCCTTCTGGTCCCTGAGGCACCACGGGGGGATTTCACTGCTCTGGGGATTCACCCAACTTTGAACACAGTGTTGTCTGATCTTTTTGGAAAATCACCCATTTTCAATTATCTAGAAAATAAAAAAAATGCAGGGACAGCCCACCTAAAAATTAGAGGATAGCTTACATATTATTTAAATATGCAAATGAGGCATCTATGCAACAAATAGTTACATCTTCAAGGCAGAGTCCAGAATCTTGTAGTTTGGCTCTAAGGAAACACAGAATATTAGGCATATAGTTCCCCCAACCGCATGCACAGTACATGACCACAAATGCAGCAGTTAAAATCCTGGCAGCCATGGAAGAACGTCGCTTATGAGTGTGAGCATTATTACTGCCTTTGGTTTCTTCTTCGCTTCCACTTTCTTGTTTACTGCTTTTCAGGGGAAGAACTGGCATGTGCACTGAAGAGGGAGGAGGAGGCAGCTGTGGTACCATTCTGATGGAGGCAGGCAACCCAAATAAGGGAAGGCACAGAAATATGTAGGAAGAATTACAGCTGCTTGAACACACACAGGTGAACGAAAGACACATCTGAGCACTGTGCTTTCCCATAAGTCACCTGGCAATACTCTGAACATACTTCAGCAAGGTCACCACTGCTTAACCTTCAGGAAGATGCTCCAGAAAGACTGCCCCCAACCCCTCTGGAGGGCCAATTAAGCATCAGAGCATATGCGTTTCCATGGCCATTCAGGGCTCCTCTTCCATTAGCTTTCAAGTCCCTTCAAGACTCGTTCTGTTTGTCACTGTCACCTAGCAGTCACTGGGATGGAGTTGGTGCTAAATAAAATTTTCTTGAATTAAAAAAACGAACTGTCTCATGAAGTACAGCCTATGAATCATTAACAAAACTAATGTGCAATACCTAATACAATGAATTTGACTTGGGTGGTAGTTCTTCTATTGCCATAGTGTTATTTTAATTATTTTCCACCTGTCTTGTTCCCCACCTAAACCATACTGTAGCTCCGAGGCCCTCTGTTGTGGTCTTCACTGCAAGTAACAAGCCACTACCAGACTTTTCTTTCTGTGGTGGGATGGTCAATGTCCCTTGGAGGTCAGATCAGAATTTTGGAGGTGTTACATTTTGGCAGAGTCCCCTCAGACATTCTGATACTCTAACTGGGTGTCTCCTCTTTAGCCACCTTGAGAATCACTTACGGAAAACTTTTGACAAGGGCTTTTTATGTTGACCACACCTTGTATTTGGCCTTAAGCATTACCCAACTCCATCAACTGCCCGATGCATCAGATTTGACCCAAATGACTTTCTCCTCTCTCTTCCAATCAATTCTTCTCAAATATTAAAGATTTATCACCTGGGGAAGACACACCAGAGCTCTGAAGATGTTGCCAACCGTGGAAATAGAGATGGCAGCAGTGCAAGCACACACACAGGATCCTGGGTGACCACTGGGAGGAGGCTTGTTGGGAGGCCTTCGTTCCAGTGTGCTCTAATGCTGGAACATATGCGCCCTTGACCTTACAGTAACACCTTGATCACAGGAGATACAGCCTGGGAACCTTGAAGACACCAGTCAATGTGGGGGCTCAACCAAGGAGTGGGAGGTCAGCTCTCCTGGGGCTACTGCTGCTGATGGTGAGAGCTGTAGATCTACATTGTAACCTAAAACGAAATCATCAGCAAAGGAACCAGAAAAGCTCTGAGATCATCCTTTTCACTCCTTCAGTATGGTGACTGGTGCCGAGCCATTGCTTATCCCAACCACTCCTCTCATCCAGCTCCTTGTTGGCTTTTGGGGTGCGTGGGGATGGAGGGAAGGGTACTTGGGTGGTGATAGATTAAATCCTGGAAGATGAAAGACTTACAGTTAGGAAAGCTATCCTATTCTATCCTTAGGACCTGGGAGGGGCTGGCAGGTGGCAGCCCCCAAGTACAGTTTTACTGTTTGACAACTTTCAAGTGACAAGACACACTGGTCTTCACCAGAAGCTCTAAGGTGCATGGCGGGAGGCTCGCTGTCTAACAACTCTAGATCAGAGGTGGAATTCTCCTGAGATCCACAGGTGAGCCAAGCCTTGGGCTGCAAATTTGTGTATGTGCAAAAGGCATGTGATTTCCCACCAAAAGGTAAACACGCATGAGGGTGGGTACAATAAATACAGCTGAGAACCTAAAACCGGACTGTAAAAAACAGCACACACACCCTAGTGCAGGTAAGAAATATAAATGACTTTACTGCTCAGCATTTGCATATGGAGACGCAGTGCACACAATACTACTTGGCATTTTTCTTCTATTGATGCAACTCAGTAATTTTTATTGCAACTGGAAGACAATACATCACAGAAACTTTATGGTAGGTCTGGGGAAAAGTGTTATTTACAATAAATGATGAAATAGTTTGTCTTTGGCAATATGATTACATGTGAAGAATGCGAAATGCAAGTATGGGTGCTTCCAAAACAACACCCTCAGGTCCCTAAAGTTCGGCTGATTGTGCCGGCCTCCACACTGCTCCTCTAGGTAACACAAACACAACTGACCACCACTTTCTTTCTCCTTTATGGTTCTCCCTTTCTATTCATGATGTTGGCAGTTTCATACAGAAAATACAGAAGAAAAAAAAAACTGGCTGTTGAAAAATTATTACTCTATTAAATGCTAATTTGGCCATGTAGGTCTATTGGCCAGCAAAGGTCAGATGACCCTAAGCATTGAGAGATGGTAAACCTCTTGGTCTTCTGATTGCTTTATCACTGTTAGAATTTTTTTTTCCCTGTGAAACAGAAACAAAACTCAGAATTCAGAGTATAAAAAAAAAGTACAAGTGTACATAATGCTTCCCAGACACACACGGATACTTTTTTTCCCCCATGACAGTATAAGTAGTGAGTGTGAATGACACAGCATGAAACTGGTTACTGATCAACTATGAGCTTCAGTGGTCTCAACATACATACTCAAGAAATGCTTAATGCTTGAATAACTGAAATTATGCTAGGTTTCATCTAAAAAAGGGGGATTTGGAGAACTCAGGCCACAGTAATGAAAGAAAGAAATACAATTTCTAGGTTTGATAGGTTCACCACTTGAGAATCCAATATGGAATATCAATTATTTGCAAAAGGTCGGGAAGGCTGTTCTCAACTTCTGCAAATGAAACACAGTGGAAAACACTGTTGTATATATTCCAAATAAAGTCTTGATTTCAACGTTAACAAAATGAACAGGAAGGGTACTTGTGAGCATATCACAGTAAGTCAGAAGTGATCTTTCACCTAGGTCTGATTTCAAAAGCTCGACAGACAGCAAAAGGCAGCACCATGGACACATCAGTTTCGGCCGTTAGAAGATGAATCATTTTGAAAATCGCCTTTTCCTTTCTTAATTTTTGGTCAGTGAAGCTAGCACTTGTTTGCTGAACTGTGGAAGAATTGCAAGGTCACACGCATTATTCATGATACAGCAACTGAGCTGACGAGTCTGTGCTTAATTCAAGAAAAACCAGTAGGAGAGAGAACCAGGAGATAGCCACCATCACTGGTGCTCTCAAAGGAAGAGGGGTTAACAGATGAATTCACAAAAGTAGTCGGGTCTATACAGAACACTGAATGCCATGTGTAAATCCCCAAGAGACTCTGGAAACAGGAACACCACACAATGTATATACTTTGATTTACACATTCCGTTACAAAGGAAAAAAAAAAGACACCATTACAACTTTGTAACTGTGTTAACTGCAATATAAACCAAAGTCCTAAGTTTGGCAGGTAACTAAAAGAGGGTTATCACTTCGGTTATATAGCAAAAGTGTTGATGTATATTATATATAGTAGTATAAATAATAAAAAAGTATTATTTAAATTAGATCACAGTGCTGGATTATGTGCATAACAGTGTTTGATATAGTAGTGGAGGGCTGGGACCTACGACACTAAGGATTTAACTGTCAACACTGGTAAGTCACAATCAAGAGGGGACACAGAGTTCAAATGTGTTCTTTTGGTGGCAAAAATCCTGAAGATGAAAAGGAAAATACCTCTCTACAGAAACACAAAAATAAGTTGCAACATCTGGGCAGCTGTGATCCACCAGAAAGAAACAAGTCTCAACCTGAATCAAGTTTAAAGGGAAAGACAAGTCACGTTGAATTTAATCCAATCCCATATGGAAAACCCTCCCACGTAGGTCACTTGTACATCACTCTGATTCCTTCTCCAAGAGCCCCTCAATGAAAGGCTAAGAGCCCACACAGGTGGCATGGAGTAACTGAGTCTGAGTTGGTAGCACTTGGCACTGGGCGATCCTGTTGTGTCTTGGGACTGGGCTGGGCACAGAAGCCATGTGGATGGTTTTCATTCTACAATCCTGAAGTTGCCTCCCAGGAAAGAAAGCCATTAAGTGCAAGGCCTCTTGCAAAATCCCATGCTGTACCCAGCAGGGAGACCCACTGAATGCCTCTACAAGAAAGATCAGCTCTTGGAAAAAGTGCCTGACATGTCCCTTCTTAAAAACTCAGCCCCAAGACTGAAACCCGCCAGTCACGTTGGCCATGGTTCTCTCAAGCCACCATCTAAATGTGGGTTTGGTTCATTTTAGTTTCAGAGAGACAGCTTTACCAAAGAACTCTTTTAAAAGTATACTGATTAGAAAGGGGAAGGGAAGTAGGAGCTTATAGTATATTATAAGGCTGGGAAAAATCTATGATGCAAACCCTTTCCATGTAATACTAGATAAAAGACAATTATAGTAGCATAAAAATAACTGTCTGTGTGTATCACTTAAGAAAAAAGAGCTACAGTCTTTTTCTCTTAAATGTGTCTGAGGGCCAACAGCAACTGTAGATGTCAAGGTGCTGATGTATTCACGGTTGTTTTCCAAAGCATCTTTAAATATTGCTATAGTTCACCGCTTCCCCTCCCCCCACCCCATGTATGTGAGTATGTGAGATCCTGGAATGACACATGAAACACCACTTCTCCCAGCAGGAGAAATGAGAGCGAAAACATGCCACACCCCTTAATGGTGTTCAGGCCTTCAGTCAGACTAATGGATATATATGCTAGTTTGGAAGCTAAAAGGACACCTGACATTTGGGAAGGAATTCCAAGACTAAAGTGAATTACACTTGAGCAAAATACTCTTTCACAAAGAGGTTTGTGCTTAAATTCTCTACTGCTCTTGGAGGACGGGGGAGAGTGGGTGCCCCTGCCCCTTGGCTTGGCAAGGACACGGACAACCCCTTTCTGCAATGAATTCACTACAAACGGCCACATACACATCGATAACTTTTTTTTTCAACAATCAAAATACAAAGTTAAACACAATTGAGCCATTGTTTTGGTTATGCATAATGTGTATGCCTCCAAAAACAGAAGAAAATAGAAAAAAGTACCCTCACTAAAGTTTCCCCTATAAGTCTCCCTGGGGCCCCCAAGAAGATGCCGAGGGAGACTCAGGAAAAAAACACTTAGAAAGCTGCCCGATGAGGTATTTATGCAAAAAGAGTGGTTCTGGAGTAAAGAACACACTTTTATAAGATATCTATTTCTCAAAGAGATCAGAAAAGTAAATCACACACATTGCATTTTATTATTTTCTAAGAGGCCTTTGCCCCTTTAGAAAAATGAAATGAGGGGAGATAGCCCACGGTGGGGGTTTTCACTGGAAGAAGTCCCCTGCCAGAAACGGTCCTGAACGCTTGCCTCTGCCTTTCAGGAGGGAAGTCTGAACTTTATCCTGGGGGTTGGGGGGATGGGGTGCTGGGGGACTGAGACGGGGTGGGGGTGGGTGTCTTTTGGGTCTTCAGGTGACAAAGTGTCGCTCAGATTCCACAACTGAGACAGCTTCTGGGGCATCCGCTATTTGGGGAGATGGATGGAACAGTCCTTAAAAGATACATCCTTTCCCATCTACAACCTGAACAGATGTGCGGGAAGTGTTCGGGTTCAGGTAACGACCAACATCTAGTGTCGGGTGTAGTCTTTTTTCAGGATCTGTCATCAGCAACCCGGGGACGCTAAGCACGGGGTGTGCGCTAGTTATTCCCCACTGTCCTGGCTGATGGAGCATCTAACTGCGGCTGGTGAGGGGAGATGAGCTCCACGGTGGCCCACAACTGTCCTATTCCCACACCCCCGTTCCCTCCCTCTCCCTCACCATCTACTCCTGAGACACTGGCTGTGGGGGCTTCTGTTTGTGTTTCAAACTTCCCTCCATTTGGGTGGAAGACCATATTCTTTCAGAGATTTCTCTTTGGATTCCCCCAAATAATTTCTTTCAGGCAAAGGTAACAGGAGTTTCTGGTCTGCGTGACACCATCTGGTTGTCTAGGGTCAGCTCCCCCATCCAGGTGGGCTGCCTTCCCTGTTGGCTGGTGGTCCGAGTGGTAGTGATGGCCGGTCCCTCCCTCTGAGATGCAGTCACAGGAAAACGTCTGGGGCTGGTCCTCCCAATACCCATGTCACTTCCTCCTTCCCCGCACCCTACCTCACACCCTCATCCCAAAAGGCCCATTAGCATGCTTCCCCTTCTCCTGGCGAATTTGCATAATTTATTCACTGCCTTTTTCCTAGAAACAAATCACCTAATGGTTTTCTCAAGTCAGCGTCCCATAATTCTCTTGATTCTATCATACACACTCACTACTGAATTTGCCCTCAAGTTATTGCGTCATGGTAAACACGTACAGACAAAGAGAAAGGACACACTTTTCAACAGAGAATCAGAGGGGTTCGGGGCTGAAGTGCAGACAAGGCAGTACAGAGCTCCACCATCCAGGCCCTACCAGAACATGAAGATTTTTATATTGCAAAGTAAGATCCCCAACAGTCAGAATTTGTCCCTGAAGAAGGTTAAACCTTAAACACCTGCTTCAAAAAAACCAAAATAATCAGAAAAACAACAACGAAAAAAATTAAAGAAAGAAAAAAAAGAAAAAGAAAAAGAAAAAAGAAAACCAAAAGAACCTCTAAGCCTAAGGGCTTAAAAATTAGAGGCATGGCCTTTTCTCTATTTTCTATATTTATATGAAAATAATTCATGCTTCATGCTAAATACATTATTTACCTTACAAGAACTTTATTTTTGAATAAAAAAAGTTTGCGCTTTTTGTGTTTTTTTCTTCTTTTTTCAAAGGAATCCATGCACTGTGGATCAGAAATTTCTGCTGCTACATTGGCTGAATGTGGAAATAACTGATTTTTGCAAAGATGAATCCTGACTGACATTAATTGCAAACTCCATTTTGAGGGCAGTATAGGAGTTTTTATCTTTCTTTTTTTTTTGCTATATTTTACTTTTGTTTGTCCATCAATATGCCTCAATCTTTAAAAAATACACAAAACTAATGGCAGGTTCTGTAGCTTTTGTTTTGTTTTTTCACTTGGATCAAATAGATTGGACAGACAGAAAAAGATTTATACCATTCTTTCCTTCCTTAACAGCTACTTAATTTCTTGGACTTGGTGTTCACATGGGCAGTTAAGACGACATAACTTGTTTCCTGCATCACTTTTTCTCTTTCTTCTGTGTGCGTGTGCGTGTGTGTGTGTGCAGGGCCAACCTTCAGGCTTATGGCTTGTGAACATTCTCTGAATTTCATCTACAACAGAATGCAATGTTTAGCAGCATCACTAAAAACTGATGTCGTTTTTTCTAGTTAGTCACTAACACGTGGTGAAAATGAATGGTCCAGTGTCCACCTTGTAAGATGTTATCAGGCTTCACAGTTAAGAAGCACAAAGGACTGGAGACCACCCACCCTTCCTCTGCATGCTTTGTGGCAATGCCAAGGGTTTTCCTGGCACAGTTTGATGCCCAACGCTGCAAGCTTGGGTCTGCTCCTAGGGGACCAGGAGTTCCTCCTCTTCCCCAGCTGCCTTACGTGCATTCATTCAGTGAACCCAGGGGGTGGACATGCTGACTTTCTAAACCTAAGGGTTGGGCCTGATTGATGATCGCTTTGCACCTGCTTGTACCTTCTAGGTGCCGAGTGTGTATTCCTGTGGCATTATCGTTGACATCCTTGTGGATTCAGCCACGTGTTTTCTGACAAGCTGGAGGAGGAAGCAATGGTAATTTTGGCTTTTTCGGTTTTGCCTTCAGATAATGAAAAGCTTTTGTAAAACAGCTGAGTGTCAATATGAGTTCTATGGCTTCAATCTCCTTTAAAAATAAAATTCTTAAGGGTCCAAAACCAAGGAAGGGGGCAAATTAAAAAAGAAAAAAAAAAGGAAAGAAAAGAGAGAAAACCAAACCAAAAAGGAAAAAAATAACAAATTGCTGATATTGCCACAAATCATTAGAAATCTCCTGACATGCTGAAACCAAATGGCCAAAAGTTCAAAACAAATCAGTGACTTGTTTTTAATTTTTTGTGGTTTCCTTTTGCTCTTTCTGCCCCTTTGCCGTCCGATTGGTGATGTTATTCAAACAGGACCGAATCCCTGCCAAGTGCAGGAGCGACCCGGCAGCCTCCTTCATCTCCTCGTCATCACTCTCGGGGGGCTTTTCCGTGCGTCTCTTTTTGAGGGGCAGCGTGTCGCTGGGGACCTTCCTCGCCTTGGCGAAGTGCTGGCGCTTCTTGTGCTGGGACGCATAGCCGCTGTCCCCCAGAGCATCCTTGGCCTCTTTGGGGCTGGGCTTCCTGTCGTCCTCCTCCGGCTCGCTGTGGCTCTCATGGCTCTGGAAGCTCCCCTCACTGCCCTCCTGGCTCCCCTTGGTGGCAAACTCATAGTGGTCGTCGGCCGAGGAGGAGGAGACCGAGTCACTGGCGGGCGAGGTGCTCCTGGCGTTGGAGGCCTTGGCACTGCTGTAATTGTGATCCTCCTTGGGGTCTCCGCTGACCACCGGGGAGCCGCAGGGCTCGCTCTCAGTCCGCATCCGGCAGCTGGTGAGGCCGTGCCTGCTGCCAGGGACACGGGGAGGGATGGGAGACAAAGAGAGGACACAGATTAAACCCCCTCTCTTGAGACACTGGCAGCCCCCTGCCTTCATGTACCACATCCTTTGACGTTCAATTGAGCAATTTGCTAACCTCGGGGTAACAGGTGGCTCTGCTTTGAAAATAGGGTCCTATATCCTGACACCCCCGTCTTCCCTGCTTATCTCCCATCATTGGCATTTTCACTCAATTTGTGCTGCTGAGACGTCAAAACACTTTTCTGAAGTGACAGTGGTGGGAATGCAATCGCTTACATCAAACCATAAAAATCAAGCTGTGCTTCATTTCGCATACCTGCCAACACTGTAGACACGGCCAGATGATGTTGGCTGGGTACTTCAGAGAAAAAGCCCACTCTCCTCTAAAGGTGCTACATTAGGAGCCTTTTGTCAGAAGGCTAACCTGGGTCTTTAGCCAGAAGAGATACCTGTCACGTGGTGACAGCTAGCACTCCTGCCTCCCTCCCTCCTTCATTCACTCTGCAAATATTCGCTGAACACTTAATATAAACTCAAGACCTTAGGGAGGGTCCTGGGAGAGGCATCTGAGGTGGAATCAGATACAGACACTGTCACAAAGATGCTTACCGCCAAACAGAGAGAAGTTATGGTTTAGAGTATAGATGAGGGAGCAGTAAGTTAACCATTTATGAACTTACCACCTGCCAGGTGCTCAGTGATGTCTGCACAGATGAACTGTGTTTATAAAGTGGATATTAGCATGTTTATTTCAACAGACACCAGAAGGTTCTGGAGAGGTCTCGTGATTCTTAAAACCACACAGTTAGAAAGCAGCAGAGTTGGGACTGAAACCAAAGTCTGACTCTCCGGCTTGAACACTGAGCTCCATCGTCAAACCAACACTCACTTTTTTCTGATTTCCCTGTAATTATGACCTCTGTTGCATGTTCCCATCAGGAGCCCATAACACTCATTCGTCCCTCTGATTATTCTATTGTATCTTGATGTCTAGACAATGTATCTTGATGTCTGACCTCCTTCATGCTTCCTTACTGGTAAAGCGGCAACAGTAACTACATCCACTTCCCGGGTTGGGAGGGTGAAGGTGTGAGTGAATGCCTGCAGACGCCTGGTACACAGTAGGTGTTAGGAAGAGGCAGTGATCAGAGATGAATACTCACAGAAAGAAAGGGTTACTTACAGATGGAGGGGAGAGAGGGAGGTCACAAGGAAAAGGTCTGCGGAAGACAGGACATCTGACTTTGGACATGAGGGCTACGGGCTTTGGGCAAGAAGGAGAGATGTTCTATTGCACCATGCCAGCCCCACTTTATGCAAGCCCATCCACCCGATGACACACTTCCAGATGTGGGAACAGGAGCACACTTTCCCTTCTACCCAAGCCCAACTGTCAGTGCTCATATGTTCCCTCCATTGAAAGCATGTCCCACCATCTTTACACTGTGTGATGACTTGTTTGATGTCTGTGCTTCCCAATAGAGTGTTAGTTCCAAAAGACAGGACCCAGTCACTGATATGTCCGCAGCAACTAGCATGCGCCAGGCACAGATGGATTAGTGCGGCAGACGGCATGGGGTTTTGGGAAGCTAACTGTGGGTCTCCATCAACACACCTTATCAGCCACTCCCTGAGCATGGACACAAAGGGAGATGTTACGAGCACAGGCTCACCAATGAGATCATTTGCTAGCCCTTACCCTTTCTCTCCTGCCACCCCTGTGGGCGCTGAGGCTCAGTGAGACCCTGGTTGCAGCCTACAGAGAAAGTAAAAGGGAAGCAGAGTCTTTGGTATAAATGTTGTAGAAGGGAGTCAAGCCACGTAGCCTCTCCTGGTGGTCGCACCTACGGTGCTCTGCTGGACTAAAGTTGGAGGCGAGGACCCTACTATGGTGTGATGCGCACCAGCAAGATGCACGTGGATCATTCCCCAAATTCAGCCTTCACGAAATGTCTCCAGATTATCACAATAAACCTACAGCTACCATGTGTACATTTGCACAGCGATGTCCTAGCAGTGTCAAGAAAAGCCCCAGATTGTGTGTTGTGCTCTGTGATCCCAGATGCACACGACCTCCCCCCAGTCATCTGTAAAGAGCCTGGCTTTGAAGATAGACAGACTTCTTTCCGCATCCTAGCACTGTCTGTTAGTGACTGTCACAGGCTCCTCGTCTGCCCTACACAGCAGTGTGATGATAACACTTCTGAGCACAGAGGATGGTTCTTAGTGGGAGAATTCTGACTTGGTCTCCTCTCTTGCTGTCGGATTGCTCACTGAGGCTTCCTGCTGCTATGACATGCCTACCCTGAGCAGTCTTGTGTTCTTTCTATTCTGGGTCAAGAGGCTTCTGGGAATGCTGCATAAAGTAAGAATAAAGAGGCCCTGAGAGAGAAATTCCTCTTGGGCTTGCCTGTAAACATAGCCCCTGAGCTTTGGGGAATGGCCTCTGTGACATCTATTTTCTGCAGACTCCCTGTTTCTTGGCTCTGTCCCAGGTACATAAAAGTATCTAGGTAAAGATTACTTTCCAACTCAAATATGAAACATATATGAAACTCAATAGATGTAACTAAACAGATAGTTAGCAATAGTTATTAAAGCCAATGACAATGAAGTCTCATATAATGGTTCTCTTGATCTTTACTGTTGTAGGTAACTACTGTAAAATCCAAAAATAATTCGTCTACTGAACTAGCTTAAGACAGTTTCAGAGTGAATGCAACGACACTTGGCTGAGTAAACTGGGCTATGGCTGTCTTTTAGAAAATCAATTCAGTTTTGAATCCCTATTTTTTAAACAACATGGGGTTTAAGATTTACTTCACTTACCACAGTTAAGCAAAATATGATACCTCTCTGAGCATACACGGAATACGAGAGGAAGAGAAGTAAGAAATAAAGTACTGCAAAAAGCTAATGCTTAGATTAAAAAATTTAAATATAATGTTTGGGGTGGGAAGTGGGAGAAATACACTAGAGTGAAAGCAGTGACATGATATTTATTTCCATACTGTTACAAGAAAGGTTCTGAGCCCAAGAACTTCTCTTTTCTTCAGGGGGATAAGCAAGCATTAGAGAGGTGCTAAAACATACATGAGAACCAGCTGAGACTTTTTTCTTAAACAGATCACCAGGATTAAAGGAGAAAAGAAAAGAAAATCACTTCCACAGCCCACAAATTCAATGCTGTATGGGTCTCCAGTTTCAGGCATGTAAACAGTAATTTCAGAGTCCACACCCTGGAACACTGGCCTAGTTCAGACGTTTTACAGATAAACAGAAACTCCGGAAGCCCTGGGACTTGTCCAAAAGGGCCCAGCTAATTCTCAAAGATGATTCAAGCAGGAATTTGAAATATCTCCCTCTCTCCCCCAGGGGAGGAAGTTTACTGGGATGAAGACCGGAAACCAATATACCCATTGCCAATACTTCCAGATGAAAACAGGCACACAGATATAACTTCAGGGAGTTAAAACTAAAATATAGATATCTCTCTCATGTGATAATATTAACTTTCCCTGAGATTTTAGCATGGCCTCATAATCCATAAATTATACACAATCTCAGCAGGAGTGACAGGCTCCTCCAATTATTAATAATTTGATACAATGTTGTTCATGATGGTTTTAAGCCAGCTGCACTGACTTGGTGTCAAACACATCCCACTGCAGGGGTTGTCATTACAGGGCACCACCAAATACTTCAAAGAAGAAATCAGCCATCCTAAACATACTGGAAGGTGAAATTTCTAGCCATCACCTCAAAAATCATTCATTAAAAATGACCATGTGATACATCTGAAATGCCTGCAATTTTCCAGTTTTGGCTGAATTTATATGTAACATGACTCACAATTATCATGTTAGCATAAATTAAAGCCATCCGATTTTACTAGGTCTCAACAAAACCATGTGTTACTAATCTCAAATAAAAACCTGGTATTCATTCTCTCGTCAAATGGATGGGAAATAGCAAACATAAATGGTGAGAAATCATATTAGTTCAGGCTGGGCATGAGCAATGAATGCTTGCAACTAACAAGTTAAGGTATAGCTTCTGACTAGATGGCTGTTTGGCTGTTTTCTCTACCAGCCCATCATCTGTTCCATTACAGCAGGATCACACGTCTTGCCTCTACTTCCCACCTGTACACTTGGGTTTTCTCTGAAAATGATGGTTTCAAACTTAGAGGCTATCATTTAGCCTGAGGATGTCCTCCCAGGGGATTTACTGGAGAACTCCAATCTTTTACCATGCATGGGATGAATGGGATTGTAGAAGCAGTGCTAGACCAGGGGCTGGTGCCACACTTCTCTCTAAAACCAACCACAGGGAGAAAGGCACGGAGGAGATGACCAGAGGCTGCCACTTCCAGCCAGGTGGCAGAGAAGACATTTGGAAAGCATTCTTCTGACTATGATACAAAGGATCCTGGATAAAGCACAGCAACATATTTTTAAGTCACTGCTGGGTTCACTGAAAAATAAGAGGAATCCTTAGAGACCCACATAGTCACATGTCCCCAAAGAACTTCACGTACACAAACAAAAAATTAAAAGTTAAAGGGAAAAATCTGAACTGTGAGCAACAGACAACCGAAAAAGCCAGGGTTTCCCTGGAGCAAATGTCTACTTTAGCACTGAGACAAGAGCTCAAACTTCTGGTGAGGCGGAGGGAGTGGCAGGAAGACTGATTGTGGCAGCTCTATAGTTACTGGGTGGGGTCCCTTAAAGGGGGTTCAAGTGTCCTTAGGTGTACTGCCCCCCAAGCTACTGGCAGTTTTAAAAGCGAATCCTCTCTTGAAGAGAGTGACCTGAATTTAGACGACCAGCATTCTCACACATTAAATTTAATCAAATATTCAAGTGGAAGTTTGTAACCTAAAATCACCAACACACCAGTGAACAGGCCACTAAGAACATATACATGTAAAAAAGCCATGTATAAGCTAGGATCCTGAAAGATGATGCCCTCAATGAGGTCCTATGGAGAAGTAACTGCTCTTCACAGGCAGAAAGACACTGGGGAGAAAAGCCAGCCTTAACCTCAGCTCCAGATGGAATGGGAAACAAGAAAAGCCTCCCCTGAGAATTTTAAACACAAGACTGAAGTCTTGTGGGTATGAGACCAGAATTCTACTCTGTGGACCAAAAGACCTCCAGCTAAATTTAGTTTAAAGTGCCTGCTAGAAGAAAATAATAACCCGTTCTGGGAGAACATACTTTAAACTCAGGTCACACAGAATTCCCACAGATAAAATTTCAAGAAACATAGGCTCATAATCAAAAAAATGATTAAACACAAAAGAAATAAGCCACCATAGCAAGAGACAACAAAAAAGAAATTATCGAATCTGAACTGCAAAGCCAGCAAATATTGAAATAAGTAGGAATAGAATGTCAAGTTATGTGTAAAGCAGTAAAAGAAGGAATTGAAAAATATCAGAAAGGATGAATAGATTATTAAAACGAAGCAGGCACATTTTGGAAAGCATCAAACAGAATTTCTGGAGATGAAACACAGAATCCCTGAAATTAAAAATCTCAATGAAGATGAAAGAGAAAAATGAGTGAAAAAAAAATCAGTGAATTAGAAGATGGATCTAAAGACAGTACGCAAAATGAAGCAGAGAGAGACAAATGGAAAATAAAGAAGAAACAGAAGGCAATATGGAATGCAGTAATAAGATGCAGTATAAATCTATTTGGAGTTCCAGACTATAAAGGAAAAATGGAGAAGTTCCAATACCTAAATAGAAAGTGACAATTGTTTAGTTTTGATGAAGGTAGCAATCTTCAGATTTAAAATGCCAACAAATCCCATGAAGGGTAAATAAAAATAAATGTATATCTATAATCATAGTGAAATTGTAGAGCATTTGAAAAAAGAGATTTAAAAGAAAGAAAACATACTGCCTACAGAGTAGTATCAATTTAAGATAAAACAAGTAAAACAGAGGAAGGTGGAGCAATATTCTAAGCGAGGGAAAAAAAATTACTGTCAAACTAAAATTGAATATCCAGTAATAATATCTTCTGAGAATGAAGGCAAAAGAAATATATTTTTATATAAAAAGTCAGAGCTGTAACTAAAAACTGAATCAACTATTGACTGGACAGAATGATGATAACAATGACTAAGTGACTTTAAAAAAAAAAGAAAAACTGAAATAGAACCAAAGTACTGGACAAATGTAGCATTTCATTTGGGAGGTAGAGAGAATAGGAGTTAAAGCATTCCAAGGGCCTTGTATTGATCAGGCGGTCAAAGATATTGATTAACTTTAAACATTTTAAAATATTTATGTTACAAGTCCTAGGATTTTAAGAGAAGAGAGTCCTAGGATAAGAGAAGAGAAACAAAATGTATAACTTCTAAACCATTAGAAGGAAGAAAAAAGGACTAAAGAGCAGGAGAATCTTGATCAATATACAGTAATGCTAGAAAGGAACAAGAATACAGAAAAAAATCGGACAAAAAGAAATGCAAAATAAGGTGGTAGAAATACATCCAAATATGTCATTAAAAATGGGCTAAAAATCTTCATTAAAAGGTAATGATCATTAACCAGGACTTTAAAAAAAAGCTGTAAGGTATTTACAAGAGACAAACCCAAAACCAAAAGGATAAACAAAGGTTAAAAGTAAAAGGATGGAAATACTGTATTGTGCCATGTTTTTGTGGCTATATTGAAACCAGATGAGAGGGATTTTTAAGGCAAAATCATTACTACAGATAAAAAGAGTCATTAAACATTCATAAAGGTTCAATTTACCAGGAAGATATAACAGTTCTAAACAAGGATACTTCCAATAAGACAGCTTCAAATATATACACCCCAAACTGAAAGAGCTACAAGGAGAAACAGTCACATCCACATTGTAATGGGAGATTTTAATACATCATTCTCTGTATTGATCAAGCATTCTCTCTCTCTCTCTCTCACACACACACATACACACACTAAAGGTTAGTATGCAGAAGATTTGATCTAATGGACACACACAGAATATGTGCTAATAATGGAGAAGGCATTATTATTTTGAAGCACAGAGAGTATTTATGAAAGCTACATTCACTAGACCATGTAACAAGTCTCCATGACTTTCAAAGAAGCAGTATCTTACAGATCAGTTCTCTCACCATACAGATTGTGGTTAGTAATCAGTGTTGAAGAGATAACTACAAAAAAAAAGAAAAGAAACAACCACCTCATCATATAATTTAAGATTGAAAATATGCTTATGGGTCAAAGAAATCAAACAAGTTAGAAAATACTTTAATAACGAAAATGAAAGGTATCAGCCTTATGGGATACAACTAGGCAGAAGATGGAAGGAAAATCTAATTCAAATTTTTATAGAAAAAGAATAAAGGTTAAAAAAAAGTATCTAATCCAGACAAAGAAAAAAAATCTAAAGAAAGGTAATATAAAGAAAAAGCAGAAATTAATGAAGTACAGAACAGGTACAAAACAGAGGAAATAAGAGAAAAACCCAAAAGTTGATTCTCTGAGATAGAAAAACAAAACTATTGTAAGATTAGGCAAAAAGAGAGATGATAAATGAAATAAGGAATAAAAAAAAGGAAACTGTAACTACAACATAACTACAACAGATACTTTAAAAGATGACAGATACTTCATGCCAATGTATTTGAAAAGTTAGGTGAAATGGACAAATTCCTGAAGTCACCAAAATGAATTAAAAAATAAAATATAAGCCATACCTATAATCATTAAAAAAAACTAAATCAATAGTTAAAAATTATCCCATGAAGAAAACACCAGCCCCAGACTCTTTTGCAAGCAAGTTCCATCAAGCAATAAATTACGCCAGTCTTACATAATCTGTTTCAGAGAATGTAAGAGTGAATACTCCTCAATCCATTTTATGAGAATAATGCAATTTTGACACTAAAACTAGATAATGATAGCATTAGAGAACATGGAGAATGGACAAGAATGTAAAATTCATACATAAAATATTAGCTTACCAACTCTTAACAATATGTAAGAAATATAATGTATCATAAGCAAGCTGTGGGAAAAATGGATGTTCCTATGGCCAGGATCCTCACCTGACCCTGAAGTACCTGCTGATGTAATTGGCTTACTGCTAGGCTAAAGCTTCTACACCTGTTGTCAATAAGCCATTACTGACTGAGTCACTATATGAAGAGCTCTGCCCAGGGCTCTGGATGGAGGCAGAGATGAAGGTGGATTACGGACCTGCAGACTGCTGGATGCAGATGTGATTCTAGTGCCTGACCTACTGCAGTGAGAATAAGGCCACGTATAAATGCTTTTACCCCAAGAAGGGTCTGTTTTAATTTTTCGGTCTCACTGAATCCATAGTAAACCTGCCCAGGGCTGACGCCCTTAGATAGTATATCCAGAAATTGGGAAATGTATAATGTAATTCACCATAGTAAAACAATGAAAGAAAAATTTGATAGTTATCTTAAATGATGTGAACATTTTCCCCAATGAAATCCAACAACATTCATAATAAAATATAGCAAACTTGGAATAGAAGAAATTTTTGTTATGATAAAGAGCATTTCCTGAATAACCTACAATGAATGTCTATCAATTATGGATCAATAACATAGCTCTCTTTTAAAATAAGAAGCAACATAAAAATGTCTACTACCATTAATTTTACCCAGAAATCCTGAATTGTGCAAATGGGCAAGAAAAATAAAAGATAAAAGAATTAGAAAGGAAAAAAAAACCCATCATAATTTACAGAAGATAAATAATCAGAGTTACCTTGGCAGTTTATTTAGCAAAGTTGCTAGAAAAAAATAAATACACAAATAATTAACTCCAGGTGGATTACAGACTTAAATGTGAAAGGAAGAACTTTACAGACAGTGAAATGACCGTCCACAAACTTAGAAGTTATCTGCAATGCATATAGCTAATAAAGAATTAATATCCAGAATATTCAAAGAACTCCTGCAAAGATAAGAAAAAGAGAAATAACATAATAGAAAAATGAGCAAAATATTGAACAGGTAGTCCATCAAAGAGAACATTCAAACAGCCAATTAAATATATGTAAAGTTGTGCAATATCTTTAGTCACAAGGGAAATACAAATTAAAGCACAATGAGATATCATTACATATTCACTAAATTGGCTGAAATAGCAAAGTATGACAATTCCAAACGTCTGAAGATGCAGAAGAATGGGAAAAATCACACTCTGCTGGTAGGAGTGTAAATGGATACAAACACTTCAGAAAACAATCTCTGGTATTTATTACCTTGTAAAGTTGAGCATGTACATACCCCATCAACCAATTCCACACCTGGACACGCATCTTAAATTAAAATGGAGACATGCACAAGTATTTCCACAGCAACATTATTTATAACAGCAAGAAACTTGTTTCTTTAAAAAAAAATTGTGGTATAGTCAATGTGTAATTATACAGCTATGAAAATGATTCAATTACAACTCCATGAAGCAAAACAAACTTAATAATGAGTAAAGAAATGCAAGTTAGAAAAGAAGACATATAGTATTGTTCCAGTTACACAGAACTCAAAACCAAGCACAACTAAACAACACATTGATTATGGATATCAAAAAAACTTTTAAAAGCATGAGAACAGTAAGTACATTTGGGATTGCAGTTATCTTTCAGGGAAGACAAGTGTATTAGTAATATTTTCATTTTTAAGTTGGGTGGTGGAATCATGAGTGTCTTACATTTCTATGCATACTATAACTATAGCAGGTCCAGCAGCCTACAATGTCTGCTCCATCTCGGTTAGCCCTTCCTGAGAAGCATGTATATAATACCTCCAAGCCTTAGTGATGATCTCCAGGGTATGTGTGTTGTGGGGGCAGGGGGGACAATTTTCTCCCATGAGCTGCAAATTGTCCCCCTAAACTACTGAGATAAATGTGACTCCCTGTTCATTAGATCATAGAACACAAATAGGAATGATCCTAAAACTCTCCTCCAAGAACTGTGTTGCATTTGGCATAGTCCAGAATCACGAGGAGTTCAGAGCATTTTCAGATGTAACAGGAAAAGGCAACCAGGACTTTCAAAGGCATTAACTAAGGCCATTGATTTGAAATACAAGAAGCAACGCTAGAACGTTGATCCAATTTCACACAAGTAAGATCTCTGGTTGTTTAGATGTCTGCACCAGAAAAGCCAGAAGCAAAGACAAAAAGCTGAGACAGGAACTGAATGGGAACTTAAGCACATGCTCTGTCCTCCTGAGATTCTTTTTTCCTGTGTTCCTGTTCTTTTACATCTATCCTTTTAGTATTTCCTCCTCCTCCCCCCACCACAAAGCATAATCTAATACTGAATTTCAGAACTGCCTTCAAAGACCGCAACTTCAGAAGACAAAAGCTGACAGGTGGTTGGTCTTTAAAGACAAAACAAAACACAAGAAAGGATTAATGGCAAATTCTCCCTCAAGCTGTATATCAGACCACCCCATCTTAATACTGAAGTTGGCTGGTTTCCTCAACACGTAAACGAACATCTTCTCAAGGGGAAAGACAAAGATAGTTGACTAAGAGCAGGTCTTAGGGCTGATAGATAGGTTTTTCTGACAACTCTACGCCAGGACTTTAAGTATTAATGTTTGTTATTACTGTAAGACCAGTAATTCCTGGCTTAATTCATGTTCCATGAGAACTGAAGTTTCCACTTGAGGTCCTTAGAAATCCAAATAAAAAATTTAAGAAAGGCTTAGATAGAAGACTTCCGGGAAGATGGCGGTGTGAGCAGGGCGGCAGAAATCTCCTCCCAACACTATATCTATCTACGAAAACACAGCAAATACATCCATTCCTAAAAGAGAGACAAGAATACACAGGAAAGCGCACAGTGTGCAGCTACACCCGAGAGGACTCGGCACCCCAAGAGGCGGGTAAGATCCGGAGCCGCGACCCGGCAGGACCCGAGCCCTCCCCCACCCCAGCGCACCGGCGGGAGGAGAGGATTCAGAGCCGGGAGGGAGTGGAAGTACACCCCGCGAAGTAGCCAGCCCCGGGGATCTGCGCGGGGAGCGCTGACCCACATTGCGCAGTGCAGCGGAGATTGGAGAGACAGAGGGGCAGGATCTGAGCAGGGAACACGCCAGGGTGCTTGCAGCTGGCTCCCGGGAAGGAAAAAAAGAAAAAGGGTGCACTTTCTTCAGCAGTCTTAAAGAGACAGGAGCCCAGCGGAGGAGCAGGATCTCCCCAGCACACTCAGCCCAGCAGGCTGGGAGTCCTGGGGAGTTTCAGACGCCTTAGCTGGTGACTGAGGAAGCATAGCCATACTTACACTTCTCACTGAGATCAACAGCCTCCTATTTGTTCCCACCCCTGCCAGAGCGATAAAGGGCCCTGCGGAGCGGCGCAGCCACAGGTGTGGAATAGTGGGGCAATAGCGCCACCTACAGCATTCCCAGAGAATCTAAGTCCAGTGGGCGGGGTTTTTTTGTTTTTTTGCTTTGTTTTTTCTTTTCTTTCTTTTTTCTTCTTTCTTCTTTTTTTTCTTTTTTTTCTTCTCTTTTTAAAGTCTTAAAGACCCCAGCTGACATACGTGGCAACTATCAGTGACCAATTCTATAGCCATGCAAAGACAGAGGAATACGGTACAGACCAAGCTCACCCAGACCAAGACAACACCAGAGAGGGACACTGAAGGGATGGAACTGCACAATCTTCCTGAAAAAGAATTCAGAATAAAAGTCATAACCATGCTGATGGATCTACAGAGAATTATGCAAGAGCTGAGGGAGGAAGTGAAGGAAGTCAGGAAAGACAATGCAGAAATGAGACAAGCCATCAACAGGCTTAGCAGCAGACTGGACGAGATGCAAGAGGCTGTTAATGGAATGGAAATCAGAGAACAGGAATACAGAGCAGCAGAGGCAGAGAGAGATAAAAGGATCTCTAGGAATGAAAGAATATTAAGAGAACTGTGTGACCAATCCAAGCGGAACAATATTCGCATTACAGGAGTACCAGAGGAAGAAGAGAGAGAAAAAGGGATAGAAAGTGTCTTTGAAGAAATAATTGCTGAAAATTTTCCCAAGCTGGGGAAGGAAATAGTCTCACAGTCCACGGAAGCCCACAGATCTTCCAACACAAGGGACCCAAGGAAGACAACACCAAGACACATAATAATTAAGATGGCAAAGATCAAAGATAAAGACAGGGTATTAAAGGCAGCTAGAGAGAGAAAAAAGGTCACCTACAAAGGAAAACCCATCAGACTATCATCAGACTTCTCAACAGAATCCTTACAGGCCAGAAGAGAATGGCATGATATATTTAACGTTATGAAACAGAAGGGCCTCGAAACAAGAATATTGTATCCAGCACGATTATCATTTAAATATGATGGAGGGATTAAACAATTTCCAGACAAACGAAAGTTCAGAGAGTTTGCTCTCATAAACCACCACTACAGGATACCTTAAATGGACTGCTCTAGATGGAAGCACACCTATGGCTAAAAAGATGTCACCAGAGAAAATAAAATCATAGCAAAGAAAGCATACCATCCAAATACTAACTAAAGGCAAAGAATAAAACACCTAGTATAGAAAGAATGGAGGAGGAGGAATAAGAAGGGAGAGAAATAAAGAAACATCAGACTGTGTTTACAATAACTTAACAAGAAAGTTAAGTTAGATTGTTAGATAGTAAAGAAGCAACCCTTGAACCCTTGGTAACCACGAATCTAAAGCCAGCAATGGCAATAAGTACATACCTATCAATAATCACCCTAAATGTAAATGGAATGAATGCACCAATCAAAAGACACAGAGTAACAGAATGGATAAAAAAGCAAGACCCATCTATATGCTGCCTACAAGAAACTCACCTCAAATCCAAAGATATACACAGACTAAAAGTGAAGGGATGGAAAAAGATATTTCATGCAAACAACAAAGAGAAAAAAGCAGGTGTTGCAGTACTTGTATCAGACAAAATAGACTTCAAAACGAAGAGAGTAGCAAAAGATAAACAAGGACATTACATAATGATAAAGGGGTCAGTCCAACAAGAAGATATAACCATTATAAATATATATGCACCCAACACAGGAGCGCCAGCAGATGTGAGACAAATACTAACAGAATTAAAGGAGGAAATAGACAGCAATGCATTCATCTTAGGAGACTTCAACAAACCACTCACTCCAGAGGACAGATCAACCAGACAGAGAATAAGTAAAGACACAGAGGCACTGAACAACACACTAGAACAGATGGACCTAACAGACATCTACAGAACTCTACACCCAAAAGCAACAGGATACACATTCTTCTCAAGTGCACATGGAACATTTTCCAGAATAGACAATATACTAGGACACTAAAAGAACCTCAGTAAAATCAAAAATATTGAAATTCTACCAACCAACTTCTCAGATCACAAAGGTATAAAACTAGAGACAAATTTTAGAAAGAAACCAGAAAGGCTCACAAATACATGGAGACTTAACAACATTCTCCTAATTAATCAATGGGTTAACGAACAATTCAAAACAGAAATCAAAGAATATATGGAGACTAATGACAACAACACAAAGCCACAACTTCTGTGGGACGCAGCAAAGGCTGTTCTAAGAGGAAAGTATATTGCAACCCAGGCCTACTTAAAGAAGTATGAACATTCCCAAATGAATAGTCTAAAGACACAATTACTGAAATTGGAAAAAGAAGAACAAATGAGGCCCAAAGTCACCAGAAGGAGGGACATAATAAAAGATCAGAGAAGAAATAAATAAAGTTGAGAAGAATAAAACAATAGAAAAAAATCAATGAAACCAAGAGCTGGTTCTCTGAAAAAATAAACAAAATAGATAAACCCCTAGCCAGACTCATTAAGAGAAAAAGAGAATCTACACACATAAACACAATCAGAAATGAGAAAGGAAAAATCACGACGGACCCCACAGAAATACAAAGAATCCTAAGAGAATATTATGAGAATCTATATGCTAACAAGCTGGAAAACATAGAAGAAATGGACAACTTCTTAGAAAAATACAACCTTCTAAGACTGACCAAGCAAGAAACAGAAAAACTAAACAGACCAATCACCAGCGACGAAATCGAATTGGTAATCAAAAAACTACCCAAGAACAAAACCCCCGGGCCTAATGGATTCACTTCTGAATTCTACCAGACATACAGAGAAGAAATAACACCGATTCTCCTTAAAGTTTTCCAAAAAATAGAAGAGGAGGGAATAATTCCAAACTCATTCTATGAAGCCAGCATCACTCTAATACCAAAACCGGGCAAAGACCTCACCAAAAAAGAAAATTACAGACCAATATCCCTGATGAACGTAGATGCAAAAATACTCAACAAAATATTGGCAAACCGAATTCAAAAATACATCAAGAGGATCATACACCATGATCAAGTGGGATTCATCCCAGGGATGCAAGGATGGTACAACATTCGAAAATCCATCAACATCATCCACCACATCAACAAAAGAAGAACAAAAACCACATGATCATCTCCATAGATGCTGAAAAAGCATTTGACAAAATTCAACATCCATTCATGATAAAAACTCTCAACAAATGGGTATAGAGGGCAAGTACCTCAACATCATAAAGGCCATATATGACAAACCCACAGCTAACATCATACTTAACAGCAAGAAGCTGAAAGCTTTTCATCTAAGATCGGGAACAAGACAGGGATGCCCACTCTCTCCACTGTTATTCAACATAGTACTGGAGGTCCTAGCCACAGCAATCAGACAAAACAAAGACATACAAGGTATCAGATTGGTAAAGAAGAAGTCAAATTGTCATTATTTGCAGATGACATAATACTGTACATAAAAAACCCTAAAGATTCCATTCCAAAACTACTAGAACTAATATCTGAATTCAGTAAAGTTGCAGGATACAAAATTAACACACAGAAATCTGTTGCTTTCCTATACACTAATGATGAACTAACAGAAAGAGAAATCAGAAAAACAATTCCATTCACAATTGCATCAAAAAGAATAAAATACCTAGGAATAAACCTAACGAAGGAAGTGAAGGAACTGTACTCTGAGAACTACAAGACACTCCTAAGAGAAATTAAAGAGGACACTAACAAATGGAAATGCATCCCATGCTCTTGGCTAGGAAGAATAAATATTGTCAAAATGGCTATACTACCTAAAGCAATCTACAGATTCAATGCAATCCCTATCAAACTACCAACAGCTTTCTTCAATGAACTGGAACAAATAATTCTAAAATTCATATGGAACCACAAAGACCCCGAATAGCCAAATCAATCCTGAGAAGGAGGAATAAAACAGGGGGAATTACACTCCCCGACTTCAAGCTCTACTACAAAGCCACAGTAATCAAGACAATTTGGTATTGGCACAAAAACAGACCCACAGACCAGTGGAACAGAATAGAAAATCCAAACATTAACCCAAACATATACAGTCAATTAATATTTGAGAAAAGTGCCTTGGATATACAATGGGGAGATGACAGCCTCTTCAGCAGATGGTGTTGGAAAAACTGGACAGCTACATGTAAGAGAATGAGACTGGACTACTGTGTAGCCCCATACACAAAG
>JAVSCE010018360.1:0-23663 GCA_032199065.1 Smutsia gigantea
AAGGAATTTGGATTTTAGTCTAAGAATGAGGAGAAGTCCTGAGCAGGTTCTGAATGGTGGAGTGACATGAAGTAATTTATACTTATAAATCTCAGTCCAGCACTAGACTGAAAATCATGGAGGGAATATGGAGAACAGAAGCTGGGAGACCAGATAAAAGTTCATTGTTATGTTGTATGTTAGACATGATGGCAGCTCACTCCCTGCCTCAAAGATTGCAGTTTAATTATCTTGGAGTAGGACCTAAACAGAATTTAAAAGCTTGCCAGGAACTGTAGTGTCTACCCAGAGTAGAGAATCACTGGTATAATGTAATAACAGTGGAAACGGAGAGAAAAGGACAGATTTAGGTTCCGTTTTCAGGGTAGATTCATGAGGACTTGATGATGGATTAGATGTAGGGAGGAAGGGGAAGAGAAGATACAAAAATTATTTTGAGGCTTTGAACCTGAGAAATTGAATTGTTGGTTCTATTTTGTGAAATGCCAAAGTCTAATAAGAAGCTTAAGCAGGTGGAAAACAAGGGTTCTGTTTCAAATATATTAAACTTGAGATGTCCAAGTGAGATGTCTAATAGTCATTTGAATATTCAACTCAGGAGATCAGAAAAGAGGTCAGGAGTCGATGTGTTTGCATATGTGTGCACATAATGATAAAAAGGTAGTGTTTAAAACATTAGGGATTGGATGAGATTCCTTAGAAGGAGAGTGTGTTGAGGAGAGAGGTGGACCCAAAACTAAAAAACTGAATCCTGGGACACCCCAAAACTTAGAGTTCTGCAGAGAAAGAGAAGCCAGAGAGGTAGTAGAAAAATCAGCATGAGCAATGTCTCCAAGAGAAAAAAAGAATGTTTCAAGAAGGACAAAGTGGTCACTGTGTCAAATGTGGCTGAGACATCAAGTAAGATGAAGATAAGGAAATGGTAGCTGGATTCCACAATATTAAAATATTACTGGGGATATTAATAATATCAGTTTGTAAGGAGCAATAGGAAGGGAAATAATGGGAGAAAAAGACAAAAGAGTTCGCTGAGATAATGGCCATAGAGAAGATTTGTCGGGAGGAGATCAGAGACGTGCACTTATAGCATCGGGGCAGGAACTCATTCCATTTATCTGTTGAGGCAGGAAAGGAGGCCAAGGGAATGAGCACAGGTAAGGATTCTGGTAGGTTGGTGGATAACTTACCTGCTGCTTGATTCAGCTCTCTGAGTAGTAAGTGGTGAAGTCCCAAGTTGATGGAGAGGCACCATAGGTAGGTAAGGCAGTCTGCCAAGAGCGGGGAGAGCATGGAGTAGTTATCTGGACAATGGTACAGCAACAATAATTCAGGAAGTGTGTACTACCTATCCAGATAGACTTGAACACAATACATGTTGTATCAGAGTCTCCAACATTGTCATTAGTTTGTCACGTTAGATTCAAGAAAAAGACATGCTCTTTTATGTGTAGTAGGGAGTCTATTTATCTGCTTGAACCAAAACATCTTACCTGTATTATGTCTCAGAATTCTCTGTAAGATATATATTATGTTATGTTACACTATATTTAAAAAAACAGAGGGAAAGGAAGGCTCTATGGTTACCGAGTGTAGAAAATTACTCTCTTTGGAATCTATGAAGTTTTATTTTGCAGCTTAGTAACATATCAAGACTGAAAGCCTGTAATTCCCATTAGAGTTAATATAATTTTGTATATAAGTCTGTATGTAATCACAGCTTGGTTCTACTCACATAATGCTGAATTAGATACTTCAAAAGCACAGTTTAAAGCAAAGGTGATCAGTAGCAGTGGAATCTACAATTTAACATTGAATTAGTGACTAGCTTATTGTAACATTGACTCATACGTGATAGACGCTATGTATGAATAAATAATCATAGTAGACATACTAATGGCTGTATTGTTATCATGGGGTTATTTTAACAATGCGTAATATCAAATTATTTCAGACTTTAAGGTAAAATTATCAAATAAGAAGAGACATTAACTAAAAGTCCTACTCAGCATACACATGTATAATAATTTAAAAATGCAGTTAGAACAAAATTTCCCTGAGGATATTGCAGAAGTATAATTTTAAGGATAATTGGAAAACAAACTTAAAATAGTTATATATAATATATACACACACACATACATATGCACACACAAAAGGATAAAACTTTAAATAGTGCAAACTAGTGAAGGGATGATAGAGAACATAGTCTTTTTAGAGATGCAGGTTAAAAGATCTTAGTTTCCTTCTAATTAAGATGCTGCCAAAATTGACTCTAAAATTATGTGAATGTGGAGTACTCTGTGGAATTTAAATAATATTCAAATTAAACAAATATTTATTACACTAGAGTTGTTTAATACAGAATCTCAGGGTTTGCCAGAAAAATGCCATGTTTTGTTTCCCTCAGGTTTGGTTTAGTATATCCTGTAGGGAAAGACAACAAAAATAAGTCAAGTCACATTTTTGCTTTTTTTTACAGATTTTTCTTTAATAATTACTATTTTCTGACTCTGAAGTTGCTGCCCTGATTCTGTCAGACTTGTAAGCCTGGCAAGATACAGATTTTGTGTGATCCTTTTGACAGTTATTTGGACTTAGCTTACCCAAATTCGAGCAGCCTAAAATGGTCATTGTACAGAGGACTACGAAAGGTTCAGTTCCTCTAGTTATTTCCCCTTGCCTCCTCCTTGCTCACACACACAGTTTTACCTTCTGAAGAGCATTTATTCATAAGCTTATTAAAAAAAAACGATTATCCGTTAAGTACCATTTTCTAGGAACTGAATGAAGGAGTTTTCTGTAACATACTTATTTACTTACAATGTACAATACATGTTAGAGTCATTTTAATTGTTAAATTTGTGTGTTTTCTGAACTTCTACCAGTCCTTGCCAAAGTGGTAGTATAATTCTCTTACTATCATTAGCTAATACTTATTGAACAATTATTTTGTTCTGAGCACTGTGGTAAATAAGCACTTTATGGTCATTATTATTTTCATCTTGTTTGCTGCTTTCTGAAGTCTTTTCTAAGGATGACAGCAGCTGTAATGGTGAATATTTAGGTTACTAATGGGAAGAACCTGAACAGAATAAGTGCCAGTGGTTCCTTGAGCAACTTTTTAAGTGTTGATATTAGGTAGCATTGATTTTTGAGCCAAAGTCATTGGCCGTGACCACATTGCCCAGTGTTTTTTTTTAATATTCTAAATTAGGCTTTTATTCTCATCACTGTCAGAAATTGTTTTGGATATGGCATTAATTACTCACTGAATAAAACCATAAGACACAACTTAAGTTTAATGGAGAAATGATGAGATTGTTTTGGGAAAAAGAGAACTACTTAACT
The DNA here is from genome assembly GCA_032199065.1 of Smutsia gigantea. Classification (NCBI taxonomy): domain Eukaryota; kingdom Metazoa; phylum Chordata; class Mammalia; order Pholidota; family Manidae; genus Smutsia; species Smutsia gigantea. The sequence continues at coordinate 3,349 of JAVSCE010018360.1, forward strand.
TTCAAGTTCCTAGAAACTAATATTAATGCCTTGATAATCTCACCTCCGTCCTGCACATGGCAGATGTTGTAATTACAATAATGAAATATTTATATTGAACAATAGCAGTGCAAGTTTATATGTATGTCTGTAATTCAATTTGATCCTTCTCTAGTGGTGGTAAAATATTATGCATTGAATGAAATAATGGTGCAATGTGCCAGTGAGCAAATTAATATAGAAGTGATTGTTTTAAAATGATTAGAATACAGAACGATTTAGGCAATTGTCCATTGAATTAACAATTGAAAGAATATAGTAGGGAAAAATATAATTAACATAACAAAGGTCAAGTGATCTTACGATAAGAGAAGGAAAAGTTATCAAATTATAGAAATATTACTTTACATCACTCCATTGCCTTTGAGATAAATTTGAAGTGTCTTATTTAGCATACAAGGCTCTTCAGATCTGCCCCAAACATCCTCTCCTTTCCGTTCTCATCTCTTACCCCTCTGCACTCGCTCCCAACTTTCTAACCAAAAATTGTGCTTCTTGCAGTTCCCCAAGCTCAACATTTCTATTTGAGAGCTATTTCACACCTCTCTGCTTTTGTACATGTTATTTCTTCTGCCTGAAATGCCTTTAAAGGGAAAAAGAAATCCTATTCTCTTCTTCCAGCCCATTCCTACTCCTCCACCAAGATGCCGGGTCAACTCTGCCTGCCCTGGGAGGCCCGCCAGCTCCTCCACACCTGGTGCTCCCCCACACCCAGGGCACAGCTGTGGGGCACTGATCTGCGTGAGCTCTTTGTCCAGGCCCAGGTGTTACAGAGCCCCTCGGTTCTTCGGGACACATTTGTGGAGCTGAAGCAGGGGAGTCTCAGGGAATGGCAGCCAGAGAGAAGAAACAGCAAATGCAAAGCCTGGAAGCGGGAAAGTACGGCCGCGCAGGAAGAGGATCCTGCAGGGCCTCATCGTGCCCAGCATGGCTGCTGTCGCCGTCCTTCTGCTCACCGCCATCGTCACCATCATCTTCCCTGTCATCAAGGCCACACTGCTGAGTGCTTACTATATAATGGGCTCTGTGCCGAGTGTCTTACAGGCACACTTCCCTTTAGCCCTTATTTTATCTTCACTATTAGTAACCCTCAGCAGTGGTACTATCATTAAGTTCAGCAGGTTAAGAACTATGCCCAGGGCCAAGCAGCTGGCTAATGGTCTGTCTGAACCAAGGACACTATTCACCTCCCCAGAAGGCAGCTGGGCCACGCTGATTTTATGGCCCCACCATCCTGCCGCCCCGCCCCGTCCCGTCACTGTTGGTGAGGACCCCTTCCCCGGCGAAAGGCCATCCCACTGAGAAGCTGTAGGGTGGGCCCAGCTGCAGCTGCACGAGAACTGGGAAGAGTCTTGGGAGGGGTGGGGGATCACACTCGGATCACATCTGCTCTTCTACATCAGACCAAGGCAGTATTTGATTCAGCTGCCGCTATGAGGGTTCCCTCCTCCTGTCCGAATAGGGAATCTGAAGCCCTGAAGGGGGAGAGCCCTATCCAGTGTATAGTATATACCAGGTGCTGGGCCCAGCCAGGGCTACAGGCTGGACTTGGGGTCCAGATCAGCGCCCTGCCCACTGCCAGGCTGCTGCAGCAAAAGCCATCTTTAAGGGGGAATTTGAGGGTCCAGGGAAGAGCCCTCCTCATGCACACAAAGGCTTCTGGGATGCCTGGATCCCTCCAGGTTGATGGCCCTCCTGACCTGGCATCAGGCCCCAAGTCTCCACCCCAGCAGGGAGCCCCCTGCCCTGGCTCCCGTGCCCTAGGAGAGAGCAGCCGGGATCAGTTCTGAGGAGGCCCCGGGAGGGAGCAGACCCTGGGGGGGTATTTGGCAGTGGTGTTAGCACCAAGAACCAACTGGATTCGTAGAACCGATGAGCCTCAGGAGAATGTCTGTGTTGAAAAGCCACTCAAAGGCCCTCAAGTCAACCCCCTCCACATACAGATGGGGAGGCTGAGGCCCCTAAAGGGCACAGACTTGCCCAAGGTGAGCCGATGGCAAGTCCAGGATGAGGAGCGGGTCTCTGGGCTCTGCCAATACAGGACAGACACTATTTTATTCTTTTTGTAAAAGAGGACAAGGCTCAGAAAAAGGCAGAAACTTGCTCAGGTCACCAAGAGAGTCTGTGACAGACAAGGATCCATCCCTGTGGCTTTGGGGCTCCGTCATGGCTGACTGTGCCAAAAGGTTTCTGGCTGGAGGAGCAGGGGCCAGAGGCTGACCCCCACCCCTCATGAGGCTGTGACGAGTCGCGCTGCCTGGGCCATCGGGCAGTGTCGCCTCCCTGGAAAACCACCACATACTCCCCTGATCTTGCTCCATCCACCAAAACACCAAAACTCAGGGAGGGGAGGCCAGCAAGACATTTATTACCCAGCCACTGAGAGTCTGAGGAGGAAACAGGGCTCAAAGAGGGGACTGGCTACTCTAAAAGCCTACCACTGCCCTGGTTTGGCCAGACAGGCTTGCATCCTGTGCTCATTCTTTCTCAGGAGAGAGGCAGAGATGACTCCCCCTCAGAGGGGAAATTGGGCTGACCTGGGAAGGTCAGGCATGGGGAAAACACCCGCAGCCACTTGGCAGACAGTGGCAGCCACTGGGAAGTCCTGCCTCTCCACAGATGGAAGCCTTGGGAAATTGGGCAGAGCAACAGCTCAGATTTGCACATCCCTCAGCTGTGCTCCCATCAGATCCCTGCTGTCCCCTCAGGTGCCACCTCCTTGCCCCCAGCGTCACTCATTGCAGATCCCATTCACTGTACTCATCGGCCCTGCCCTGTCTCTCTAGCATCAGACACTCTAACTCGACATGATCTCTCAAGCCTCTGTGCCTTTGCACATGCTGTTCTCTGCCTGGAATTCTGTCCCCTCCCTCTAACTCTTACTCATTTTTTATTACTTCAACTGAGACTTCTCGGAAAGGCTTCCCAGACTCTCCTATCTGGCCTTTCCTGCTCCCTAAAGCAGATCAGATGTCACCTGCTCTGGCTTCCTCCAGCCCAGGGGCCTTCTTCCCTCTGTCAGAGCACAGATCACACCATGGTTACTGTGTCTGTGTCCCCCAACAGACTGGAAGCCTCTAGAAAACAGTGCTGGTCTCTGACTTAGGCAACATACCCAAACACAGCAAAGGGCTGACCACAAAGGATCACCTCATTCATTCATTCATTCCACAAAGAACTTCTAAACACTGACTATGTGCCAGACAGTGTTCTAGGTGCTAAAGATAGAGCAGGGAACAGTACAAAATTCCTGCTGCATGGCCATCACTCTGTGCCAGGGGGCGGTGAGAGTGAAAATGTAATAGTCCAGATAAATCTGAATGATGAGAGGTGCTGTGAAGAAAGAACCAAGAACTGCAGATAGGAAACAGGGATCTCAGACAGGTACAGTGGGAGGGAAGGTAAATTCTGGACCCTCCTGCCTGTAAAGTTCCTCTGTACATTCCCTCTCAAGGGCGGCCGGTTGCTGGGGGAAGAAGGCGTGTAGGAAGGAAGCTTTGGGGCCCCCCTGGAAGTGCCAGACGTCTCTCCCACCTACAGGCACACTTCCTGGGTCTCTAGGAATTCGATTCAGCAAGGGTTACTGAGCAGTTAGTTATGAAACAGTCACAGTAGTTGCTATTTACTGCGGGCCTTGAGAGTTCCAGAGGCAGAGATGGCCTCCCTCTCTCACAGCCTGGTGAGGTGGGAGACTTGTCCGGGGTCACACAGCTGTCCCTGGCTAGCTGGGATTTGAGCCCAGGTCTGGTGGCTCTTGGGTCCATGTGCTTCCCACCACACCTCACAGCCCCCAAAATCTTGGAGGGCGAGCAAGTGGTCCTCATGTTGGGAAGAGCCAGGGCCTGAGTCTGTATTCCAAGGTCCCAGTCCCAGCATAGGTCTGGGATTGCTAAGTTAGAAGGAGCCCCTCAATGCCTCCGGGCCTCAAGTTTCTCTTTGTGTCAAGAGGAGCCCATTAGGCCAGCCCACTGAAAGGGCTGCTGTGAGCATCAGGTGAGATACAGCATGCAAGTAGCAAGCATTTTGAGAAATATCACCAGAATACAACAGTCAGCCCCTCTGCCCCAAGACCCCCTGGGCTATGCTTCCTATTCCTCCAACCCTGCCCTGATGCTGGGGCCCTAGCCAAGCTGGCCAACCACTCATGGCAGGTTTGCCACCGAGCATGGGTGCAGTCACAAGCTTCTGTGAACCCTGATCACCTCTGAGCCTAGCAGAGAGAAAACCAGTGTCAAGGCCAGAGGTGGCGCTGAGAGCATGACTGCCAGTCTGGGGAAAGATGAAGGCCAGGTCAAGGGTCAGGTGTCCTGCAAGTTCATGCTGAGGCAGGATGACTCAGTCATATGCCCCCCCCCGCCCCCTGAGAGAGCCAGCTGCCATTCCCAAGCTGAGAGGAGTGACAAAGCTAGGGTTTGCAAAGGGCCTACTATGTGTGCTGATTTCCACGTCATTACCTGATTCACTCTACTATGGGTTTCAGGCACTAGCTGGGTGTTACATGAGTGTCTTAGCCTGCTAGGGCTTCCATTAGCCAAGTACTACAGACTGGCTGTCTTAAGCAACAGAAATTTATTTTCTCACATTTCCTCACTGTTCCTCTGGCTAGAAGTCTGAGACCAAAGTGTCGGCCCAGTTGGCTCCTTCTGAGGCCTTTCTCCTCGGCTTGTAGGGGCTGTTTTCATGTTCACATGACATTCTCCCGCTGTACATGCCTGTGTCCAAATTTCCTGTTCTTCTAAGGATGCCAGTCATATTGGAATTGGATCCACCCTGATGACCTCATTTTAATTTAATTACTTCTCCAAAGAGTGTATCTCCAAATACAGGCACCTTCTGAGGTCCTGGGGGTTAACTTGAATATATGGACTGGGGAAGCCGGGAACCAATTCAGCCTATAATAATAAGTAAGTGGCAGAACCAGACTTTGAATTTGGGTTTTTCTGGCTTGAAAATCCTCTCTTTTTCTATTATATAATATTACACTTGTTCCTTTCCCCTGAAGCCAAACATTTCTCATTGGCCTGTTGCAAGGAGAGCTAACATGTTCAGAGTGTCCACTGCATACTAGGTGTTTTGTCCCCATTATTTCATTTAATACAACAACTGTGTTGTTTTAAAGTCAGGTGCCTTGAAGAAACTGAAGCTAAGAGAAGGGAAGTGGCTGAGGGCATTCCTAGCTGAGGCAGGGCAAGAACTTGCCCATTTGGCCCTCTCGACTCTGCCACACAGCTTCCCCTCCTGGGTGATATTTATATACCTGACAGGGGTACAGGCACTGCGGTAAGACAGCATGGCCAAGTGGGTGCTGGAACTCCTGGTTGGGGCATAGGGCTGCCAGGCATTAACCATTTAATTGCCAAATACCCAGCAGAATGGGAAGCACCAAGGAAGTTAAGGAAAATGGCTATTTACCAATCAATTAGAAGTTTAGCAATCTTTTTACAACCAGGAAAGCAGTCCTGATGGGTACAGTCTGCACATCAGCCCAGTTCTCCACTATCAGTCATTCTTTTGGGAGTTAGGACCATCACTGAAAGCCAGCCAGATGTAGCTGGTGGGGACAGAAAAACGGCCAGGAACTCCTCCTGATCTAGAAGGTACTTGAAAATTTCCTTTCTTTAAGAAGAAAAGTCTCATCTAAGGAGTTACAACTCAAAGCAGAGGATGCAGGGCTGCAAGGGGCCTGAGAAATCACACTGTCTAAGCCTCTTACTGCGCAGCTGGGAAGACTGAAGCCCGAGGCACAGATTTGCCTGGGTTTGTTCAGTGAGCTGGGCCCCAGCCAGGGCTGGAGCCATAGGCTCTGGCTTCCTTGATCACATCTGCCTGAGAGCCCTGATCACGCCCAAACCAGCCTCTGTGTCCGTCAGTCCTCCCCCCACTCTCCCACTGCCTCACCCCAGGAGGGTTGCATGGAGGTTCAACGGCTTCTTGGTCTGCTGGACGTCGCTGGAGATAAGAAGCCCAGAACAGGGCACTGGAGTCCCTGGCCTGCCCTGGCCTGCCCTGGCCTGAAAGAGCCTGGCAGCCACCCCCGGAGGAAGTGCCTCATCTACTTGCCTGTCCAGGGCCAGGCCAGCTGACTGTGCTGTCAGCTGCAGGTCTGGATGGACCCCTATCCATCAGTGGGAAGGCAGGGGTCTCATGGCATGGGTGGCTAAGGCCACAGACACGGAAACCAGAGGACATGGATTCAAGTCTTAGCTTCACCCTTACTAACTCTGTGACCTGAGTAAATAATTTAACCTCTCTTTCTATGCCTCAATTTCCTTTTCTGTAAAAGAGGGATGATAACAATAGTGTCTCCTACATAGAACTGTGAGGATTAAATGAGCTAAGACAAGAACTGCATCTTGCCCATTGTAAACTTCAGCTAAGCTATTAACTTGTTTCAGTTTCAGTTACTGGGGCCAGTGTCACAGGTGCCAATAGCACAGAAACTAACTTCAAGTCCCAGCTCTGCCTCTTTCCTACTGTGTGGCCTTAGAGGACCACTTCTCTCGGAGGCCCCGTCTGTAAAATGAGGCATAAGCCCCCACCTTCCAGGGTCATTGTGAACATCAAAGGTGACTGTGCCATGAACCCTGGGAAATACTCTAAGAATGTTTAAACCCCATGACTGCCACCGGAAATTAAAATGGAAGTACACTGACAGACAAGTATCCCTTTTTCTTTTTGGTGCAGGACCTGCCCTACAGCTCCAAAGAGTAGGACTCAGAGCTGGCTGGGGTGGGAAGAGGGCCCCTGCCTCAGCCATGTGCAGCTCACTGGCCCTGGCTGCTCACCTGGGCTGAAGCACCCCTCCTTTGCGTAATCATTCCTGGGATATCGATTCTGATAGCACAGGCCCACGCCTGATGAACTTTCTTCACCTATCTGGCAGGTCACCTGAGTTCTACCATGCCCGGGCCTTGGGCACGCACCCTTGTGTAACTGCACACGGGGTTCTGCCCTGCTCTGTCCCCAACTCTTCTCGCTCCTTCCCCTGCCTCCCTTCTCTTCTGCCTCTAATTCTCTACTTCCTGCCTCCCCAAACTCAGACAATCCTACTTACTTCCCTTAGGCCCTGGTTTTGAGGACAGACCTCCCAGCCACAAGACCATTCATTAGAGACACTCAGGATTTCAATCTTTGGGGGTCAGGGGAGCAGTTATTATGAAGACTGGAAACAGCCAGAGCAAAGGTAGAGAGGATGCAAAGTGCAGAAGTGTCTAGCGCAGGTGACCATCACCTATGTGTAGACAGATGTGTGGTAGGAAATGAAGCTGGACAGACAGGTGGGACTTAACTCATGGTCCCTCCAAAACGTTGAGAGGTGGAGACTGGCAGAGGCCGTGGGGCAAAGCCCTGATGGCCGGTGTGCTCGCTGGGGCCAGATCCCACTTGGTGTGGCCCAGCACGGGTTGTGGTAAAGGGGACAGCTCAGCAGGTGAGCTAAAGCTGAACCAGCTCTGAGCCAAGCTCTGGGCAGCTGTGAGTGCAGAGGGACATAGCCCAGGGTTCAAGGGCTCCCGGCTCCAACAGCTCAAGGTTTAAATCTCCATTTGCCACCTGCAAGCCATACAACCACTCTGCCTCTCTGAGCCTCGGTTTCCCCAACTATAAAATCAGACCAATTATTGCACCTACTTTGTCATGAGCTTTCATAGAGGTGATGCCAGCAATGATGACATTTAGCACAGTGTCTGGCACACAGCAGGAGCTCAGGAAATAGTAGTTCCCTCCCTTGCCTTCTACCCTCTGGTTTCAGCTCTGAGGGCAGGTGTGTGAACTGAGTCGCCCCTATTATTCAACAAGGCTTTACAGAAACGTACTTCTAAAATGTTTATTATAAGAGATTCTGCATTTTGCAGAAAAGGAAATGGAGTTTTTAAGGGGCTTAAAGGAAGCAGCAAAGCCAAAATTCAATCCCAGGTCTGTGTGGCCGAAGAATTGAGCACTACCCTATATTTTCTTACTGTTCCCACCATATTTTCTGGTCCACCTGTTTTTCCAGCAGCCTCCCTGCTCCATCTACTTGCAGGGCAGGTGAGTGCCTAAGGGATCAGTGCGTGCAGCAGAAACAGCACGAGCCTGAGAATCAGAGACTCAGCTCGGGTCCTGGCTCTTCCACTCTTGAGCTGAGCAACTTTGGACAAGTTGTGTTACCTCTCTGACCCTCAGTTTCTTCATCTAAACAACAGAGATAAGATGGAGTAGTGGATGTGTGCACTCAGCCCAGAGCCTGACCTAAATGCCTCTTTCCTTCTCTTCTTCTCACTCAGAAATATGAGAACCATTTTGTGCACATGACTTAACTGTGGACATGAAAGAAATAATTAACCAGAACTCTGCTTAGCTGGTAGACCCAGAATGTAATGGTCAAGTGCCATCTGAAGAATGGACATCATTGTCTTCAGAAACTCCAAGCATCATTCCTGCTGTTCTAGACCTTTTAAAAGCAAATGCCTCCAGATAGTCTGGAACAAGGGAGGTTGGAAATTTAAGAAGGAGCTAATTCAGGGCCCAAAGCGGTGGCTCTTCCAAACATGCTGTGTGAACCTGGATAAGCCCCTACCCTCTCTGAGTCTTTTTTGCCCATCTGTAAAACCCAGGCTTCTAAGGCAGTTCAACCTGTGCTGATTGCAGAGAATCTCCCCTGAAGGGTGCTTGTCCTCTCCCCCAGGACCCAATCCTGTGCACTGATGCATGCCAGCCCAGGGCAGGGCTCTGCCCTCTGGGCCCCAGGAAAATAGACCCAAAGCATGGTCAGACTGGATAAAATAACCCATCTTAAGGTCTCCCATTCAGAACCTCAGGACAGTTATTTGTTTACAGAGAGATTCACTCAAGTCAGACACCCCCTTCCCTACCACAGAGGGAGCAAGATGTGCACATTCACAGTTGGGCTCCAGGATCTCACTACTCACAACCCCTAGACTGGGCTGGCAGGGTCTCTTAACAGCACTTTATAAGAAATTGAATATAAAGTCAGAGAAAGGGCTTCATCATCAACTTGCTTGAGATCACAGTTAGAAAGTGGTGGAACTGAAATATTCTCTACATTTTGTGAAGCCAATCACTATATCTCTGTGATTTCAACATCCTATAACTCTGATTACAACAGTGTATGTTCCAAACATCTGGTTACTGACCCTCCCTAACCTGGTGGTTCTGTTATGATTCTAATGCTCATTAAGTCCAAAAGCCCATTCTTCTACAAACATTCATTGCATGCCTACTAGGAGCTAGGTCCTGAACACAGTGCTGGCGACAGAGCAACAAACACAGAGGAGTTCCTAGGCCCACAGGGCTTATAGGCCTGACAAGTGTGAGCCAAACATGACAAAGTGTGGAGCAGAGAGTGACACAGGAAGCAGACAGCGCTGCAGAAGCGGGCAGAGCGCAGGATACACACAGAGTGGGTCAGAGAAGGCTCCTGAGTGGTTGTCTGCCAAGCTGAGACTGGAGGAAAGAGTGGGCAGTTGGAGAGAAGGTGCAAAGCCTGGGAAGGGAGAGGGCCCCTTGTGCAATGAACTGCAGGTGGCTGCATGTGTCTGGAGCATGGAGATACAGAGCAGAGGTGAGGCACGAGTTGGAGGCTGAGGCCAGATTATGCAGTGTTATTTATGTCATGATAAACAATTACAACTTCATCCTAAAAGTTGTGGAAATATTTTAAACCAGGTAGGGACAAGATCCGTATTGCATTTTGAAAGCAACCTTCTTACTATTTCATAGAGCTTGGTCTGAAGGTGATGATCTGCAGGCAGAGAGACCTTGAGCAAGTGATTTCCCTGGTCTGAGCAAGAGATGCCATCACCAGGACTAGGATCAGGTGATGCAAACAGAGTGAAAGGACAGATTTGAGAAGCTTGGGGATGAACTGACTGTGGGGACGAGGAAGAGAGAGGAGTCTTAGATGAGTCCTGGATTCCTAGTTTATACAGCTGGGTGGATGGCAACCCCTTTCCCTAAGATGAGAACTCTGGAGGGGCAGGTTTGGGTAAGACCTAAACCTTTGATTCGGAAGAATGACGTATAAGGCCTGTGGGATTCCCAAGTGGAAATGACAAGCAGGCAGTTGGCCAAAGCATTCTGACAGAGGCTGTCATGGGAGGTGATGGCTAGAGGAACAGATACCCATTCAGCATCAGGGAGCAACTGAAGGCATGGTGCAGGTCTGGGATGAGCAGCCCCAGGAAATGTTTGCAGAGTGAGAGGAGAAGGGGAGGCAGAGGACAGCCTGGGGAGCAGTCATGTATGGACTGGGGACAGTGAGAAACCAGCAAAGGAGACCAAGAGGGAGCAGCATATTGAATGGGGGAAAAGGAGGAGGGAAGCCAGGGAGAGAGAGTCAGCTGCAACAAACCGCACACAGGGAGGGGCTGGCAAATCACTGTGGGCAGCTTAGGAGTAGGAAAGTGGAAACAATGAATCTAGACTGCCCTTTAAGCTGAAGTTTAACTGATGCAAGGAGAGGAACTCAGTAAATGCTCAGTAAATATTTCTAAGTGAATGTTCCAGAGAAAAGGTTGGGGAAAGAGAGAGCAGTGACTGCAGAGCAACTAGGCTGGGGTAGGCAGTCTTTTGTTCTTTTGGTTTATTTTGCTTGAACATGGGAAACACTAAAACAGAGGTCCTCAAACTTCCCATTGTAACCTGTTAGGGGGATGTGAAATCAATGTACAAGGTTGTGCCCACCATTGTTATTCCTAGTGTAATAAAATAGGACAGAAAAGAAAATATCAGAGTGTACTAACTGTGGTAAGGGTATTGTTGTGTCAAACTTTTGTTTCAGCTTTACATGTATGTATATGTACCTGTGTGCCCTGTGTTCCCAGCTGTGTGATAGCATGCATTTCTCACTGTGCGCTGTCATCAGAAAAAAAATCTGAAAACCTCTTGACAGAACTTGTTTGTTCATGGATACAAATGATTCTGATGTTCTCAGAGAGTCAGTGTCTATGAGGGGAGCATTCTGTAGTTCTGTTTGTCCTGGGATAGAAGGTAATAAATTAAGCACACAGCCCTTGGCATGCAATAAGCAATAATGTAATTATGCAACCCAAGCCTGATAACAAAGTTCCTGGAGTTCATTGGCCCTCAAGACTAGGCCTAGCCAGGAGAGCTTCTGCACCATGGTGTGAATGAAATATCTTCCCCAGTAGAGTGCGGAGTAGTGAGGGGCCAAAGAGACAATGGTCGGACAGACTTTGTCAGCTGGAAATGACTCTGCATATATGTTGTTATTAATAAGCCATTTTTGCCCAGGTCATTTGGTGATGAACCCAGGACTAGAATCCCATGTCCTGACCTCCAGTCTGGGCTTTTTGCCTGCAGAGTGTGGTGGCAGCATATAATCTATTATCAGGAAAACAGGGCAAAGAGGAAAGGGTGGAGGATCCAGGTAATTGATAAATACTGATAGGCTAAAAGGAGAGACAGAGGGTCAGAGGAGGGAACAGAGGGAGGAGGAATGAACAGTGAGTTGGGGGAGGGAAGTAAGGCAAGAGGGAGTTTTCAGGTCTCAGGCAGGAGACTGACAGGCTAACAGGAGGTGGGCTAGGCCTCCCAGTGCTTCCCTCCTCCCTGGGCACCCTTCATCTGGGCTTCCTACATAAGCACCTGGCAATACAAGAGATAACTGAGGACCCCAAGGACTCTCATCTCAGCCATGCCATAGGGCGTCTGCACCACTTCTCTCAGATCTGTTCCCGCCGGACCAATTCATGCCTGTGCCCTGTGCCCCAGGCACACTGAGCCCCCTGTCCCACACCCTTCCTCTGCCCCTTGGTTATATTGCTCCTTCTAGCTGGAATGCCCTTAACTTCCTCCCTAATCCCATATTCCCAACCCCACTATGCCCGCAGGGCCTCTCAACCAGCCCTTCCGTGATGCTCCAGTCTCTCATTGCTCCAGCTAGAAGAAGCTGGCTTCTCTCTGCTCTGAATTCTCTGCACAGATTTCTATCAGTGCCTCCAAAACTCTCGAGGACCTAAGAGCTGTCTGTGTCAGTGCCTCACCACAGCACGAGTCTCCGGAGCCCAGCACCAGACCAGACATGTGCCAGAGGGTCAATAGGTAAACATTTGTTGGATGAGTGGATGGATGGATGGACAGACAGAAGGAAAACACAGTAGAACAGATGGCTGGAAGGACTGCATGGGCAAACACAGAGTGGCAATGTAGAGACGTTAAAAGAGCTCTTGATCAGGAGTCTGGAAGCTTTCCTGTTTATTAGCTCTGTGACCTCGGACAAGTCCTCCACCCCTCTGGATCTCAGTCTCCCCCCTGTAAAATGAGGGAGGCAATAGCGTAGACTGTCTGGTATCTGACCTGCAAGGGCCTTTCAGCTCCTGCTCTGACTCTGTGGTGGCAGGTACATCACATTCTCTCTGAACACACAGGTCACCTCAGCTTCTGGACGCAGGGACCGGAGCAGAGGAGGCCTGGAAGCCAGAACAGAGAAGGGCAGTGCCTGAAATATGGACCCAGTTTTCTGGCAGGAGACCAGCTCTGGCAGCTGCTCAGGAGACAATTTTTTCCTGACCCCCTGCAGCCACCACCAAACTGGGAAATTTGGAGGGTGAGGCCTTGGCAGATGGGACCAACAGCCTCCGACCTCTTTGCAAGCCAGGGCCTCCTGCCCAGGGGGCCAACTGGAGACCCCCCGCTCCAGCTGGGGGAGCCTCCCTCCCTACTGTGTCCAGCACCAGAGACCAAAGCCACCTCCCATTTTTTTCTTTGCAGAGGGAAGAAAACCTTTGTGCCTGCCAAGCCTCCCACACCTCTCGCTGTGTTCTCCTAGGCACACAATTAGGCTCCTGCCTGTTTCCCTGTCCAGTTTTACAAATGTATTTCCTATGCTGTAAAATGAATTAATAAATCATAATGGTAGTAGCCAATATTCATCAAGTGCTCGCTATATTGAGCACTGTTTTATAAATTTTACATGGATCAATTCATTTAGTCCTTACAACAACCTTTGAAGTAGGGACTATTTTCCTCGTTTTACAGATAATAAATGTAAGGCAGAGAATGAAGTTTAAGAACTTGCCAACTCTGAAACTGGGATTCAGACCCGGGCAATTTAACTTGAAATCTGCACCTTGCCACAGGCAACAAGTGAATGAATGAGCAATCTGTTCGTGACAGAAGTATCCTCACTGTACCTAGAAGCATAAAGCAAGGGCCTCCAGTGGTAGAATTAAGGACTGGGAAAATCAGGGGAGGCTTCCTGGACGTGATGATACCTGAACTGATTGTGAATAAGTGGGAGGGACAAGGGGCACTTCTGTAGAGGGGACAGCAGGAGCAAAGACATGGAGGCAGCAAGGAACTACCAGGATCTGTAGGGAACCCCAACAGCTAGGGATGCTCGGCATCAAGGCAGGGCTGGACAGGGATTTGCAAGGAGAGATTCCAGGCTCAAAGGAAAAGAAACTGTGGGAAATGGAAATGACTCTGTGGAGGAGGCAGCAGGGCTTAGGTGATAGTGAAGACTGCAGCTGGTAGATTGGGCTGAGAAAGTCATTCCAGGCAGGGGAAAAAGCATGGAGGTGGGAGAGTGGGAGAGAAGTATTTAGGGAAACATCTGATTTGGCAGGAGAAGAGGAATGTTCACTGTACAGTGACTGCTGAGACACCAGCGAAGCCCATGCACAGAATTCTGCCCTGTGGAGGAATAGCTGGAGTTATCTCAAAGAGCCAGTTTTCAGTTCTAGCTGTGTGACCCTAGATGAGTCACTCGAGTCTCAGTTTCCGCATCTGTAAAGTGGAGGTGATAAGCCACTACCAAAGAAGCTTGCTCAGTGCTTTAAAAGTGCGAATGTGTGTGGAGGGACTTCAAAAGCCCTAAGGTGTTCAGCCATGCCCCTCAATCCCCGAACTGACATCAGAATCATTATGGGAGCTTTTTAAAAATACAACCTAGCACAGGCCAACTCCGATCTGCAGAATCAGAAGGGGACTTTTATAGACATCCTTTCTCTTCCAGCTCTTCTTTTTTATTATTTCCTCAAGTGGTCCTGAAGCTCTATTAACTTGAGATCTGCCAGTTTCTGACAGTTGGAAAAAAGAAAATACAGTAAGAAAAATGGTTAGGGATCCTGGAGGTTCATAGAAATACATTGAATTTGGAGGGTTTTCTGATCAGGGCTTGACAGTTATGATAAAGGAGAGAAAAAGAAAGACCTTTTTAGCTTTCTCAAAACGTGGGAAATGAGCAAGGCAGCCAAAGGGACTAAAGATGCCTTTGACTTCTGGTCTGGAGAGTTCAGAGGGAAAAGAAAACAAACCTCAACCAATGACCCTCAGTTGCAGTATGGCAGATCAAGTAAACCAATTAAAAGTACACAGCACCCTACAGCTTACGGCGTGTTTGCATAAATTCATTAGATCTGTATTATTTGTATTAATTTATTAGATCCTTCCTATATCGCTAAAAGTAGGTTCTTATTTATTCACATTTTACATGTCAGGAATCTAAGGCTCAAGGGGAGGAAGTGACAAGACTAAAGTCCATGGGTAACCAGGGATAGAGCAATGATTTGCATTTGGGGCTCTTAGGCTCCAAGGCCTCTCTACTAAACCATATTCTCCTGGGTCTGTTGATTCTAAGGTAGCAGCAAGAGCCCCAGAACCCTAGCTGCCATTCCAGCTCTGCAAAGAACATGCGGTGTAACTCTGAGCAGATCTCTTGCCTGTTCTGGGCCTCGCCACTATCAGCCTAGGGTTGTTGTTTACAGGGCTTAAATGATGTAATGACTTTAAAAGTATCCAGCACAATCCTGGCATGTGGTAGAGGCCACAAGATGACCACAATGGTGGAGGGAGTAGTGATACTGCATGTGTACAAAGATGTGGCAATATAATAGGAGGGACCGACTTTGCCAGGCAGAGGACTTTTGCGGGGAGAGGAATTTGGACAGAAGCTTGAAGAATGCAGAAACGCATCCCTCCCTCACCTCCCTGCCCCTAGTTCCATGTGACTAGAAGGCTTGAGCTTAGGACATGTGAGGGGGTGGCCAGCAATGAGGCTGACAAGGTAGGGTTTGGGGATATCACTTGAACCTTGAATGCCAAGCCAAGGAGTTTGGCTTCTGCCATTGAAAGGTTTTTAAGCAAGCAAGTGTCATGATCCATTCTGCAGATTTGCAGTTTAGAAAGGTCATTTTTGCTGCAGTGGGGACAGCAGACAGGGAAGGCAGGCAGGGCTAACAGAGTCCCTATCCAAAGCCCCTGGAGGGCACTTCCTAGTTAGGGCAGATCAAGAGAAGTGATGAATGCAGCAAGTGCTCAGAAACTGCCACAGCCACCAACCAAGGTGTGAAGGGCTGTTTGTCAAGCTTATTTTAAATGAGAGGCCCTCCAAAAGGACCTGGAGCCTCACACCCAGCTGGCCGGATGCTGCATACAAAGGGCAGTGGGAGTTAGCATCCCCCAGTTCCCTGGGACTTTGAGTATTCTCCTCCATTTCTCAGATGCTGACCTGAGCTTCACCCACAGCTCCACATCAAGCGAGGCAAGGGTGAGAGTGTGTTGGCTAGGGCCAAGACGGGGTGCTTTGAAAGAAAGCCCCTCTTCCATTGGTGGGCTGGGAGAGTCAGGTAACCATTCCTCTCTCCTCCTCTCCCAGGCCTGCTGGGCTGAGCCGGAGAGCCAGACTAATGCTTCACTGTTGCCTTTACTCCTCACAACAGCCTCTTCAACAGTTGCAGAACCTCAGAGAGGTTAAGTAACTTGTCTAAGATTACCCAGAGCTGGTAAGTGGCAGGGCTGGAGTCTGAACCCTGTCCAGGCTTACTTGGGGCCCTCACCAAACAGGTCTTTGGTTCTCCCTCCCCTCCAGGCAGCGAGGTGGCTCCAGAAGGGCCCTGACTCCTGAGGGCCCCAGATTAGGGTACTCATATTTGGATCTCAGCAGTCCATTTATTTTAAGCTTGACTGCGAGGAGATAGATGACTAAATGCAAGAAAGGCCTAGTACAATTTCCAAGACCGATTCACGAGAAGTCTGAGCTGGTTTGCCCCACCGACTTCCCAGTTCTAGAAGCTGGGATTGTGACTGGGGGAGGACAGTGGGCAGAGATGAGAGAATGGGAGCTCTCCCTGTCTTACCCTGGTAAGACCTGACTCCCAGCCCTCCCCTTTCCTCTCTCCTCTCTGACTGGCAGGGTCTTCAGGTCTCAGCTCACTCAGCCAGGGGAGCAGAGTCACCAGGACCACACACAGACTTTGAGTGAAGGGAGGGGATTTGCAAGAGCACATTGTTCTCTGGGCAGCAGATATGATTTAGCTGCCCTGAGGCCTGGGGTATTGGCTTCTCCTCCTCCATCCCCATCTCCCTACTTGCCTTCCTCCTTCCCCAGGCAGATAGGCAGACCCACACAAGCCCAAGCAACATTTTTTTTAAATTAAAAATAAAAAGTAATAAGGAAAGAAGGGGCAAAAGACTGGTTATGCAAGTCTGGGCTATTGCAAGGGGAACATAGCCCAATCTCTGCACCGAGGGGCCCTATTCACAGCAGGAAGCTCCTGGGAGGTCCAGGGTTTAAGACCAAACTCTCCCTCAACCACCTGGCCAGATGCCTCTGGGTTGCCTAGGAACTGCACCCTCCTTCACCTGGCCCCCATTGTCTGGGTGTGTAGGCTGGGAGAGTCAAACTCACAACACCCCTTCCCGGCCCCCCACAAAACCCTTGTAGAGAATGCATCCACCAGGCAGGCAATTTCTTCCCCAGCCCCCATTTAAAACGTTTTTTTGGATGCTTTCCTGCCCTTTTTACAATTAAGAGGGGTGAGAGAGGACGTGATGCAGAGGGAGCAGTAGATGTAAACCCCTGCCTAGTCACCCTGGCAGTTTTCCGTCTAGAAATCCAACCAGAAGTCATGGTTCCCTCCAGAAAAAAACAAGTCTGTTGGTTTCTCTCCTCTCCTGCCAGCTTTTTTGCTTAAAACCAGCTCTCCCCTCTCTGCGGGTTCATCTTTCAGCCAGTCTTCCTGCCAGTCTTTCTCTGCTTCAGATTCTTGGTCTCTGTCTTGCTAACGTCTTTGGACCTCTTTCACCCGTCCAAAAAAACTGGGGGGAGTCGAATGACCTCGGGAAGAGGGAATCCTGGCCCACCCAATCTCTTTAACCAACATCTCTTTCTCTTTCTTACACGCACACACACACACACACACAAACTCCAGCGACCTCCAGATGTTCCCGACCGTGCGGCCATCTGCTGAGATGGCTCAGGCACTCCGGGGGAGGAGGCAGGGATCCCGGTGGCAGGAAGCGGCGAGGCCGGCTGGAGTGGGAGGGAGCTGCGTGCGCACTTTTGAGACGCTCCCTAGGGCGGAACCCGGGCTAGGCGCGGGCCCGGCGAGAGGGCGAGGGGAGGGTAGCGCGCCGGGAAAGGCCCGCACATTAGCGACACTCCCTAGGTCGCCGGCTGCCAGCCCGATCTTCCACTGGGCGCTGAGTGGGCGGTGGGGCGCCCAGCCGCGGGCGGGGACCAGGGGGCGGGCCGCGCCGCGCTGAGAAAAGCGCCGGCCGGAGGGCCGGTTGCTGGGCCGCCAGGCTGAGAGTGCCGAGGCGGCTGTGGCGCAGGCTTCTAGGTAGGTTCGGGTACCCGGGCGGAGCGGGAGTCCGCGCCGCCGGCGAACGTCCGGAGCCCCCAACTCCAGCCTTGCCGCCCCATCCGGCGAGCGGACGGCGCTGGACGCAGGGGCGGACCCCGCGCCCCTCAACTTTTGCTGGACTCAGGGCGTCGACAGTGGCCTCTGGGCGCCCGGGGCTCGGCCGGGGTGGAGTAGCTGGACCAGGGGGAGAGGGCTTCCAGGAGACAAAGGCTTTGGCCGGGGCCGTGGGCGTGGGCCGGTGCCTCTGGGGTCTTTGTGCAGACACGTGCATCGCGAGTTTGCGGGTCTTTGTGGATTTCGGTCCGAGGACGTGCATCTGCCTGCGCCTTTGTGTGTCCGTGGCTTTGCGTGGCCATTTCGCGCCTGTGTCCATGTTTTGTGGGCCCGCGCTTGGTTGTTGGTGGGCGTATCGTTATGTGCCCGCGTACGTGGTCTGTCCCTGTCGACGTGTCTGGGTTGGGTGTCCGGGGAGTGTGTGCGCGCTGAGAGCCAGACACCGCCCCAACTCCTCGCTCCCTTGTCCACCGGCCCCCAACTTGGCTTCAAACTTTTCTCCCGGTTCCTTGGGCAAAGCTCTCGTCCTCCCCGCTGCAGCCCGGGCGGGGAGCGCGAGCAGCCCTCCCCTTTTCCACCTCCTGAGGTCCTTAGCGCTGCGAGGGGTGGGACAGAATTGGTGGGGTGTGGGGGGGGGATCGGCAGCGCCTGGGGACTCGCCCGACCAAGGTTGGGCGGAGCGTGCCGGACACCCTAGCTGAACCAGCTAGGACAGAGGTAAGCGGCCGGTTCGGGACACCGGCCTGGGGCTGAAGAGCGGAGGGGAGAGGGCCACTGGTTTTGCCCACCCCGCGCTTCTCAGAAAGAGTGTATGTGACCGAGAGAGACGTGTCTGCTAGCGGCCGAGAGGCCGGCTCCAGTCCCCCGCTCCGCTTTGAGATCCACTCTGCGTTTGCATCCCACCCCCTGGGTGGGGAAGATCAGCCCTCTGATCCCGTAGGTGAGAAGGTAACGGCTTCTCGGATCCGGGCCTGCCCAAGGTGCAGTCTCCAGGACCCCGACTGGGTTGCAGGAAGTAGGAACCTTTGCACAGAGTGGTTCTGGATGGGACAGCCACTGGCCCACAGTAAGGCACTGGCCATGTTGATCAGCCTCTCGGAGTCGCGGTCACCCTGTACCATGTTATGGATCAGGGTGAGAACTCCCTCTGCGCAGAGTGCGGTGGAGATAACCCGCTGGGCAAGAGTGGTGCCCGCCCACACTTGGCCAGGATGAGGAGGTGACTCAGGGAGCTTCTTCCATTCTTCCTGCCTACTCTATGCTTCCTATAAGTCCAGACTTGCAGAGCCCAGCTCTGACCTGAGAGGCAGATCTAGGGGTGGGAGCCTGTTAGGTCTTTGATCCGGAATTGCAAGGATAACCCTAACACCTTCTCTCCCTTACCCCCACCTCTGACCCCGCCCTTTCACTAAGAACTTTGCCAGAAGCTGCAAAAGTGAATGAGAGGCACAGATCACTCACCTGGGGAGGAGGCAACTGTGGGCACTTTTCCTTTCCCTCTCTGGGCCTCAGTTTCCCTTCTGGAAAGGGAGGTGTTGACAGCCAATCTCCTCCCTTCCTGTTTTGGCTGACTGGTTGAGATCCCAGAACCTGGAAACACTTTGATGTTTAACACAGCCCACCATTCTGACTTGACCAATTCCCAGGCACTATTTGCTCTTTTGAAGGAGGGGGAGGGGAAGTGGCTTTGAAATTAAGGAGGGATGAAGTTTGGTGGGCCTGGAGTCCCTGCTACCCAGGAAGGGAGGGCTGGAATGCAGGAGTCTGGGGAGGCCAGGAGAATACACCCAGGAGGTAGGAAGTGTCTCACACAGAGGAAACAAAGCTGTATGGCTTTGTGTGTTCTGACAACAGCACAGAGAGGGTCAACATTGTGGACTGTCAGATGCAAGGTGTTGGGGAGGCGGGTATTGGAATTCAACTTGAGGCTGGGAGAGAAGGCACGGGCCAAATATGAGGGCTTTGAATGCCAGGCCTAGAGCTGGGGTTTGCACCTGTAGGCAGTGGAGAGCTGCTGGGGGGTTTAAGCAGGCGTATGAGGCTCTGGCTTGTGGGTAGTGCTGGAGACAGGAGACCAGTCTGGAAGCCAACTGCCTCTTAGAGTCAGAAGGACCTGGATTTTACTCCCACTCCACTGCTTCCTAGCTGTGTGGCCTCGGGCAAGTAACTTTACCTCTCTGATCCTCTCACCTCATCCTTCAAATGAGAATAGTAATTCCTGTCTTGCTGATGTGTTGTGAATGTTAAATAGGATAATGAATTACACATGCTTTGAATAAAATGAGAGGAGGTTTGTAGTCTGTCATACACTACGCAGACACTGATCGGATTGCACTGATAATAGAAGGCAGAGACAGCACTTACCATGGTCCTAAGCTTGATTTCACCATGTGGCAAAGCCCTAAGTCACCTGCAGCTTTGGCCCAATTGTTATCCTTGCCAAGAAGAGGGAAGCTTTCTGTCCAGGGCATTTTGTTTATCTGGCCTGACCCCACACAGGAGAGGAGCTGAACACAATCAGATCCAGATGGCCACAGACCACAGAGCTGTACCTTGACAGGGGTGGCCCAGGGGCCACGGGATCCGAGGGGAAGAGTAAGCTTTTGCTGGATG
>JAVSCE010018361.1:0-139271 GCA_032199065.1 Smutsia gigantea
CCCCAATAATTTAGCTCGTCTTTTTTCAGAAGCATCAAGAAAAAGATCTTATAATGTTAAATAATAAAACATTAAAATAATGTATATTCTTCTTTTTCCTGTTTTTGTACTCCCACATCACCTTTCCCCTTAAGTTTCCCTTGGGGTGGAGAACAAATGAAATGTTAAGCTCCCATGAGATCTTTGCTGCTGGCTTTGAACCTGAATAATCATGTTTTCCTTTTTCTTGGCTGACACTTCAGGAAAGAATCCTGACTTAGGACTTTAGGACTTGTTAGCTCTTATCTTCCAAGAAAACAGAAAAAGGTGAAACAGGACTTCCGGGAAGATGGCGGTGTGAGCAGGGCGGCAGAAATCTCCTCCCAACACTATATTTATCTACGAAAATACAGCAAATACATCTATTCCTAAAAGAGAGACCAAAATACACAGGAAAGCGCACAGTGTGCAGCTACACCGGAGAGGACTCGGCACCCCAAGAGGCGGGTAAGATACAGACCCGCGACCCGGCGGGACCCAAGCACTCCCCCACCCCAGCGCACCGGCGGGGAGGAGAGGATTCAGAGCTGGGACGGAGTGGAAGTACACCCCGCGAAGTAGCGACCCCGGTGATCTGCGCGGGGAGCGCTGACCGACATTGCGCAGTGCAGCGGAGATTGGAGAGACAGAGGGGCAGGATCTGAGCGGGGAACGCGCCAGGGTGCTTGCAGCCGGCTCTCGGGAAGGAAAAAAAAAAAAGCGCGCGCTTTCTTCAGCGGTCTTAAAGAGACAGGAGCCCAGCGGAGGAGCTGGATCGCCCCAGCACACTCAGCCCAGCAGGCTGGGAGTCCTGGGGAGTTTCAGACGCCTTAGCTGGCGACTGAGGAAGCGTAGCCATACTTACACTTCTCACTGAGATCAACAGCCTCCTATTCGTTCCCACCCCTGCCAGAGCGATACAGGGTCCTGCGGAGCGGCACAGTCACAGCTGTGGAATAGTGGGGCAATAGCGCCACCTACAGCATTCCCACAGAATCTACTTCCGGTGGGCATTTTTTTTGTTTTGTTTTGTTTTTTGTTTTTTCTTTTCTTTCTATTTTTCTTTTTTCTTTCTTTCTTTCTTTTTCTTCTTTTTTTTCTCTTTTTTTTTCTTCTCTTTTTAAAGCCTTAAAGAGCCCAGCTGACATACGTGGCAACTACCAGTGACCAATTCTATAGCCATGAAAAGACAGAGGAATATGGTTCAGATCAAAATCAACCAGACAACCCCAGAGAGGGAGTCTGAAGGGATGGAAATGCACAGTCTTCCTGAAAAAGAATTCAGAATAAAAGTCATAACCATGCTGATGGACCTACAGAGAAATGTGCAAGAGCTGAGGAGGAAGTGAGGGAACTGAGAAAAGACAATGCAGAAATCAGACAAGCGATCGACAGGCTTAACAGCAGACTGGATGAGATGCAAGAGACTGTTAATGGAATAGAAATCAGAGAACAGGAATACAGAGAAGCTGAGGCAGAGAGAGATAAAAGGATATCTAGGAATGAAAGAATATTAAGAGAACTGTGTGACCAATCCAGACGGAACAATATTTGCATTGTAGGAGTACCAGAGGAAGAAGAGAGAGAAAAAGGGATAGAAAGTGTCTTTGAAGAAATAATTGCTGAAAACTTTCCCACGCTGGGGAAGGAAATAGTCTCACAGCCCACCGAAGCCCACAGATCTCCCAACACAAGGGACCCAAGGAAGACAACACCAAGACACATAATTAAGATGGCAAAGATCAAAGATAAAGACAGAGTATTAAAGGCAGCTAGAGAGAGAAAAAAAGATCACCTACAAAGGAAAACCCATCAGACTATCATCAGACTTCTCAACAGAAACCTTACAGGCCAGAAGAGAATGGCATGATATATTTAACGTTATGAAACAGAAGGGCCTCAGGCCAAGAATATTGTATCCAGCACGATTATCATTTAAATATGATGGAGGGATTAAACAATTTCCAGACAAACGAAAGTTGAGAGAGTTTGCCTCTCATAAACTACCACTACAGGATATCTTAAATGGACTGCTCTAGATGGAAGTACACCTAAGGCTAAAAAGATGTCACCAGAGAAAATAAAATCATAGCAAAGAAAGAAGACCATCCAAATACTAACTAAAGGCAAAGAATAAAACACCTATTATAGAAAGAATGGAGGAGGAGGAATAAGAAGGGAGAGAAATAAAGAAACATCAGACTGTGTTTACAATAACTTAACAAGAAAGTTAAGTTAGATTGTTAGATAGTAAAGAAGCAACCCTTGAACCTTTGGTAACCACGAATCTAAAGCCAGCAATGGCAATAAGTACATATCTATCAATAATCACCCTAAATGTAAATGGACTGAATGCACCAATCAAAAGACACAGAGTAACAGAATGGATAAAAAAGCAAGACCCATCTGTATGCTGCCTACAAGAAACTCACCTCAAACCAAAGATATACACAGACTAAAAGTGAAGGGATGGAAAAAGATATTTCATGCAAACAACAAAGAGAAAAAAGCAGGTGTTGCAGTACTTGTATCAGACAAAATAGACTTCAAAACGAAGAAAGTAGTAAAAGATAAAGAAGGACATTACATAATGATAAAGGGGTCAGTCCAACAAGAAGATATAACCATTATAAATATATATGCAGCCAACACAGGAGCGCCAGCATATGTGAGACAAATACTAACAGAATTAAAGGAGGAAATAGACAGCAATGCATTCATCTTAGGAGACTTCAACACACCACTCACTCCAGAGGACAGATCAACCAGACAGAAAATAAGTAAAGACACAGAGGCACTGAACAACACACTAGAACAGATGGACCTAACAGACATCTACAGAACTCTACACCCAAAAGCAACAGGATACACATTCTTCTCAAGTGCACATGGAACATTTTCCAGAATAGACCACATACTAGGCCACAAAAAGAACCTCAGTAATTTCAAAAATACTGAAATCCTACCAACCAACTTCTCAGATCACCAAGGTATAAAACTAGAAATAAATTTTAGAAAGAAATCAAAAAGGCTCACAAATACATGGAGACTTAACAACACTCTCCTAATTAATCAATGGGTTAACGACCAAATCAAAACAGAAATCAAAGAATATATGGAGACTAATGACAACAACAACACAAAGCCACAACTTCTGTGGGACGCAGCAAAGGCAGTTCTAAGAGGAAAGTATATTGCAATCCAGGCCTATTTAAAGAAGGAAGAACATTCCCAAATGAATAGTCTAAAGACACAATTACTGAAATTGGAAAAAGAAGAACAAATGAGGCCCAAAGTCACCAGAAGGAGGGACATAATAAAGATTAGAGAAGAAATAAATAAAATTGAGAAGAATAAAACAATAGAAAAAACAATGAAACCAAGAGCTGGTTCTTTGAAAAAATAAACAAAATAGATAAACCCCTAGCCAGACTCATTAAGAGAAAAAGAGAATCTACACACATAAACAGAATCAGAAATGAGAAAGGAAAAATCACGACGGACCCCACAGAAATACAAAGAATCATAAGAGAATATTATGAGAACCTATATGCTAACAAGCTGGAAAACATAGAAGACATGGACAACTTCTTAGAAAAATACAACCTTCCAAGACTGACCAAGCAAGAAACAGTAAAACTAAACAGAGCAATCACCAGTGACGAAATCGAATTGGTAATCAAAAAACTACCCAAGAACAAAACCCCTGGGCCTGATGGATTCACCTCTGAATTCTACCAGACATATAGAGAAGAAATAACACCGATTCTCCTTAAAGTTTTCCAAAAAATAGAAGAGGACGGAATACTTCCAAACTCATTCTATGAAGCCAGCATCACTCTAATACCAAAACCGGCAAAGACCTCACCTAAAAAGAAAATTACAGACCAATATCCCTGATGAACGTAGATGCAAAAATACTCAACAAAATATTAGCAAACCGAATTCAAAAATACATCAAGAGGATCATACACCATGATCAAGTGGGATTCATCCCAGGGATGCAAGGATGGTACAACATTCGAAAATCCATCAACATCATCCACCACATCAACAAAAAGAAGAACAAAAACCACATGATCATCTCCATAGATGCTGAAAAAGCATTTGACAAAATTCAGCATCTATTCATGATTAAAACTCTCAACAAAATGGCTATAGACGGCTAATACCTCAACATCATAAAGGCTATATATGACAAACCCACAGCTAACATCATACTTAACGGCGAGACACTGAAAGCTTTTCATCTAAGATCGGGAAGAAGACAGGGATGCCCACTCTCTCCACTGTTATGCAACATAGTACTAGAGGTCCTAGCCACGGCAATCAGACAAAACAAAGATATACAAGGCATCCAGATTGGTAAAGAATAAGTCAAATTGTCACTATTTGCAGATGACATGATATGGTACATAAAAAACCCTAAAGACTCCATTCCAAAACTATTAGAACTAATATCTGAATTCAGCAAAGTTGCAGGATACAAAATTAACACACAGAAATCTGTTGCTTTCCTATATACTAACGGTGAACTAACAGAAAGAGAAATCAGAAAAACAATTCCATTCACAATTGCATCAAAAAGAATAAAATACCTAGGAATAAACCTAACGAAGGAAGTGAAAGACCTGTACTCTGAAAACTGCAAGACACTCCTAAGAGAAATTAAAGAGGACACTAACAAATGGAAATGCATCCCATGCTCTTGGCTAGGAAGAATAAATATTGTCAAAATGGCTATACTACCTAAAGCAATCTACAGATTCAATGCAATCCCTATCAAACTACCAACAGCTTTCTTCAATGAACTGGAACAAATAATTCTAAAATTCATATGGAACCACAAAAGACCCCGAATAGCCAAAGCAATCCTGAGAAGGAGGAATAAAACAGGGGGAATTACACTCCCTGACTTCAAGCTCTACTACAAAGCCACAGTAATCAAGACAATTTGGTATTGGCACAAAAACAGACCCACAGACCAGTGGAACAGAATAGAAAATCCAAACATTAACCCAAACATATACAGTCAATTAATATTTGATAAAAGTGCCTTGGATATACAATGGGGAGATGACAGCCTCTTCAGCAGCTGGTGTTGGAAAAACTGGACAGCTACATGTAAGATAATGAAACTGGACTACTGTCTAGCCCCATATACAAAGGTAAACTCAAGGTGGATCAAAGACCTGAATGTAAGTCATGAAACCATAAAACTCTTAGAAAAAAACATAGGCAAAAATCTCTTGGACATAAACATGAGTGACTTCTTCATGAACATATCTCCCCGGGCAAGGGAAACAAAAGCAAAAATGAACAAGTGGGAGTATATCAAGCTGAAAAGCTTCTGTACAGCAAAGGACACCATCAGTAGAACAAAAAGACATCCTACAGTTTGGGAGAATATATTCATAAAAAACATATCTGATAAAGGGTTGACATCCAAAATATATAAAGAACTCATGCACCTTAACAAACAGAAAGCAAATAATCCAATTAAGAAATGGGCAGAGGACATGAATAGACACTTCTCCAAAGAAGAAATTCAGATGGCCAAGAGGCACAGGAAAAAGATGCTCCACATCGCTAATCATCAGAGAAATGCAGATTAAAACCACAATGAGATATCACCTCACACCAGTGAGGATGGCCAACATCCAAAACACAAACAACAACAAATGTTGGCGAGGATGTGGAGAAAAGGGAACCCTCCTACACTGCTGGTGGGAATGCAAATTAGTTCAACCATTGTGGAAAGCAGTATGGAGGTTCCTCAAAAACTCAAAATAGAAATACCATTTGACCCAGGAATTCCACTCCTAGGAATTTACCCTAAGAATGCAGCAGCCCAATTTGAAAAGGATAGATGCACCCCTATGTTTATTGCAGCACTATTTACAATAGCCAAGAAATGGATGCAACCTAAGTGTCCATCAGTAGATGAATGGATAAAGAAGATGTGGTACATATACACAATGGAATATTATTCAGCCATAAGAAGAAAACAAATCCTACCATTTGCAACAACATGATGGAGTTAGAGGGTATTATGCTCAGTGAAATACGCCAAGCCGAAAAAGTCAAGTATCAAATGACTTCAGTCATATGTGGAGTATAAGAACAAAGAAAAAATACTGAAGGAACAAAACAGCAGCAGACTCAGAGAACCCAAGAACGGACTAATAGTTACCAAAGGGAAAGGGACTTGGGAAGATGGGTGAGAAGGGAGGGATAAGAGGGAAAAAGGGGCATTACCATTAGCAGATATAATGTTGGGGGGGCACGGGGAGGGCAGTACAACTCAGAGAAGACAAGTAGTGATTCTATAGCATCTCATTACGCTGATGGACAGTGATTGTAATGGGGTTGGTGGGGGGGACCTGATGAAGGGGTAGTTTAATAACCGTAATATTGCACATGTAATTGTAGATTAATGATAATAAAAAAAATTATATTAAAAACAAAAAAAACAGAATGAGTCACAAAACTTCTTCCAAAAGGTAAGGGTGTGGTCCAAAGGAAAGGTGCCTTATCTTCTACATCACAACTTTCCAGCCAAGGGAGATGTCCCAACAGGCAAAACGTCCTGGCCTGTTTGTCTTTACCAACAACTCTACATTGTTTCTCTCTCTACAGGAGGGTCTGTCTTCTGCCTGCCTCTTGTTGTCATACTCAAGTGTCAACGAAAAACTTAAAAAAAAAAAAAAGTAAAATAGCATACCCCTAAACCAAACCTTACGTGTTAAAGTTGACAGAGGGAATCAGGAAGTGATCAGTAGGCTGAATTTGCCTTCTTGCCTCATAACTGTTGCAGAACCCATTCATGTACACACTCAGACTCCTAACACACGCCTACATTTCAGAAAACAAGTTTGGGATTTGGACAGCTTACAGAGGCTAACAGTTTCTCCACTTACTACAACTGACCACTATACTACAACCGACTAGTTTACCACTTCCCAACTGTCCAGATCTATTAAAAAAAATACACACCCATATACAGGCTGACAATATATGCTATAAATGCTGGCAATCAGTAGAAACTACTGCTTGTTTGCGTAACACATTCTACTTTCCTTTTCATTGATGTGCTTTATCATATGCTGCAATAATGACAAAAATTAATGCAAGATCTTGTATAAGATTCATTGGCTAAAAAAAAAAAATCACTGAGTCAGAATTTCAGAGCTGGAAGGAACCTTAAAGACCATCAAATAGTCTTTAGTCAAACTTCTCTGGTTTACAGATGAGGAAATCAAAGTGAATTTGCAGTGCTATCTCCAGGAATGGAGATAGGCACAAACATTAAGTAAATGCTTTATAATAGCTCATTTTAATTCTTACAACAGCCCAGAACAGTAGCTTTTATTATTCATTGTACAGATGGAAAGAGTGAGGCACAGAGGTGTTGGTTAATTATTCCCAAGGTCATACAAAGTGAGGGAGTGGTAAAGCCAACCTTTCAAACCTGCTCTGCTTGCTACCACAGAGCACTTTTTTTTTTTACTTTTTAGTAAGAATAGTTTTATTCTATGTTGAGACGATTGAAACAAGGAAGCTTGAAATTTAAAAAGCATTTTAAAACTTTCAAAAAAGTAATTATGTAGTAATTTTCTAAAAAAGAAATAGTTTTATCATTTTATGTGATTATTAACATAATATCTATTCATTGTTAAGTTTTCTTAGACTTTTTTTTATAAGTTATTTTGGTATCATTAATCTACAATTACATGTGCAATATTATGGTTATTAAACTTCCCCCTTCATCAGGTCCCCCCCACCAACCCCATTACAGTCACTGTCCATCAGCGTAGTGAGATGCTATAGAATCACTACTTGTCTTCTCTTGGCCATCCCCGTGCCCCCCAACATTACATCTGCTAATCATAATGCTCCCTTTTCCCCCTTGTCCCTCCCTTCCCACCCATCCTCCCCAGTCCCTTTCCCTTTCATAACTATTAGTCCGTTCTTGGGTTCTGTCACAGAGCACATTTTTAAAACATTTTTATTAAGGTGTCATTGATATACAATCTTATGAAGGTTTCACATGAGCAACATTGTGGTCACTACATTCCCCATTGTCATCAAGCCCCAACCCCCACCCACAGACCACTGAGCCCAGCGCATGGCTTGCTTGCTTTGTTTTTGCAGGAAGGGAGAGGAGGAATGACCAAGTCAGAAACGTACGTCTGCTTCCTTCTCCCTCACATTTTATGGACCTTAGAAGTGACTTCAGTTTAGCTTTCACATCTTCATCTCTAAAATGAGTGGGAAGAACTAGATCTCTAAGCTCTGTGACTTTTTTAAAAACCCAAGAAATGGACTGTAAGCAGACTTTCCTTCCACTAACTCCTGGGAGCCTTTTGCCCATTCTAGAAAAAGAGAAAGAGAGAGACACACAGAGAGAGAGAAAGAGGATTTCTTTCTTCTATAAGCCACTTTATTTCTGGTGGCTGTCTCTTTAAGGGAGCATAACACCCATAGGCTATCTCACACACTTTGGCTCTCAAAACAACAGCCTTTCAGAAAGAGACTGTAGGGACTAGCTGACCTCTTCCAAACTCAGACCCAGCCTGTTCTATAGATGGGTAAAGAAATGAAGCTCATGGAGTCAGTTGAAATTCCATAAAAAGTTTAGAGAGACGACTATCTTCCTTTCTAGGTCTAATGGATGCTATCTACTAGCTGCTCATGCTGCCATATCCTGGCATTAACTCCTCCTTCCAGCAAGCCTGGAACCCAGCAGGAAACTCTTTACAAGGGCAATAATAATTACTGATCTAGCTACCCAATTTATATTTGTCGACGAGTGTGAAACTCTCATAGTGTGTAGAACCCTTGGTAATAAGGTGCACTGATCTCATCTGACTCTGAACTGTTTCCTGTCCTATCAGGGTAGGTTCTGAGGCAGGCATTTTGCCTGGCTATTGCCACAGTGTGGGGCATGTGGAATGCAGAGTGAGGCCTGACTCTTACTGAATGTCTGCTACCTGCTGGGCACTGGGCTGTAGTCTAGACATGTCTCACCCTATTCGAGCCTCATATCTACTCTATCTTGTAGATATAAACTCCAACTTTCCCGCTCCTTTTTGAGATGAGGTATGGGAAGATCTGCATAAATTTACTTCTAGGAAGCAGTGGAGGCAGGATACACTGTCAAGCCTGCTCTCATTTTTTAGCCTACTTTTAACTATTCACTACAACCATTAAATCTGCCCAATAAATAGACAACAGAAGGGTAGGGTGCTGATGTTTCCACCAGTGACCTTGGGTTACTTACAGTTTGGCTCTCTTGTCTACATATGGTTATGCAGAGATGGCACTACAGGGTGGGTCACATGCAGCAGTGTTCAGCCACAGGCCTGAACTTAAGTATTTTGTACTGCCAGGCAGAGCCCTGGCTAAACACTAGTCAACATTTAGAAGACTGATCTTAACCTAGAAAGCAAGAGGGATGTGAAGCTTCAGTCAGGAAAGTCACCCTAAAATTGAGTTTCTAAAATCTGCTTCTGTGGAGAACTCTTTCTGTGGGGCCAAGTTCCAGCATGCTCCTTTTTCTGAGAGAAAGCCCACCCATGCTAGGCAGAGATCAGCTGGCAAGGTTTCACCTGAGGGTGCTGAAAATGGCACCTGGCCCCACACTGTGCCACGTGCAGACATGCAGCCACTTTGACATCACCCAGGCAAAAGTTTGGCTTTTTTACGAACTAAAAGCAAAAGTGCTTGGAGGCATCTACCTGAAAGAGCTAGGGAAGAGAAAGCAAAGGCTGGTTATTGCAACTGCAGCCTTCCAGAGGGGAGTCATTTAGCTTTCAGGTCTCTGCTGATCCCACTTATTCTAGGCACTATATGGGCAATGCAAGGGCAGAGCCTTGGGAAGAACCTGGGACTGAGAAAACAAGGCTAGAGTGTGCTCTACAAGTCCACAGCCTTTGTCTACTAGGCAATGGGCTTTCAGGCATCTGTTACAGCGCTTTGGGGATAGGTGGGAGGCCAGAGCTAAACATTCTCTTCTGAGAATGAAGACTGGGCTTTGAGCCAGAGGCCATAATTCTGCTCTCAGTCCTGCCAGTCACTAATGTCATAATTTCAGGCAAGACAGTTACCATCCCTGGGCCTCAGTATCCTTATCTGTAAAACAAGAGGGAAGAGTGGGCTGATTGCAAAGATCCCTTGCAGGACCGAGATTCTGATTTCTCTTTTCTCAGGAACAAATTC
The DNA here is from genome assembly GCA_032199065.1 of Smutsia gigantea. Taxonomy (NCBI): domain Eukaryota; kingdom Metazoa; phylum Chordata; class Mammalia; order Pholidota; family Manidae; genus Smutsia; species Smutsia gigantea. The sequence continues at coordinate 10,240 of JAVSCE010018361.1, forward strand.
AGTATTTTCTTTGTTAATTTTGGGGATTTTATATTTGTACCAAAAGCATCCTCTAACTTCCTTTCCCATTCTTTATTAATATTTAAAAAGAAATCCACACATAACTGTTAGCAAGTTTCGAGAGCATGTTCAGTTTTTTCAATTAAGTATGGCATGTAATTACCATCTCCTTTTGTTCACTCAATTTTTTTCAGAGTAGAAAAGGCACTTTAAAAGTACATCAAATATTACACAGCAGGAAAAGAGAGAAGTCTTAAAATCCAAAATTAAATATGACCATTTTCCCATGTTTGAATATTTGAACATCCATGATTGATTCTGAACTTTACCATCTGGTAAGATATACATTTTAAGGTAAAATGAGCCTTGCCAGTTAGAGAGGTTAACTGACTTACTCAGAGTCACAAGAGATCTGAGGCCAAGCCCAGATCACCGAAACAGACATCCAATCATCCTTCCATGATAGATCCTTATCTTCCTAACCAACTTGCCTTTCTAGATTCTGCTACTATTGCTGGTTTAGAAATGTGTACTCTGTACATGGCTAAGTCAAAACTTACTGCAACAGAACCGTGGCCAGAACCATACTTGACCTACTAGGCTCATTTTTCCTAAAGTGGGAAATGAATTCCACCAAAGGCATTCCATCCCTACTCCCTGAGAGGAGATATTAGTGTCTCAGAGAGCCTAGGAAACCCAGAGTTCAACCACCAGGTGTCTATATACCAGGAAGGTTACAGTTAGGAGGGAACTATGAAAAGATGGAGTTTTCTTGGCATTTCCTGGCTGAATGACTGAATTAGGTGAGACACTGAACTGCAGCCTTCTTCACAGCTGAGAGCCAGGAATAACCTGACCATTTGTCTCTGGAAATCTGCTTCCTAAGTGGAAAGAAAATGATTAACAAATGCAAAACCAGGAAGAAACTAGAGGTGGCATGGCATTAGCCTTCTTTCTCCCGGCAGGTCAGTATGCAGCTAACATGCTTCTATTTCTACTTCAGATTCTCTTACTTTCTATGGTTTCAGAGTCTGTATGTCTGTTTAAATATTTCTAGATTTGCTAATCAAGGTATGTGGCCCCCCTTTTCTCATACGCCCTAAAGAAAGGGATACATGAAGCACCTGTTGCCCACACACAGTGAAGCACCCGTGAAGACTCTTCCTCTAAATGAGAAAAAGCCTTACCCATGTATCCCTATCAATTTTTCTATTACTGCAATCACATGTTATAATTCCTAGAACAGCCAGCCACAGACCTGCTGGCCAGACTGACAGGTTATTTGTATCAAGTTTGCTTCAAGACAAGGCAAGGCAGGACAGATGTGAAGCATTAAAAGGAGACAGATCTATGAGGGAAGCAGTATCTCACTTTTGCTTTTCTGGGCTGCTGGACTAATTGTGAAAAAAATGCAAAGGTAAAGGCTACCTCTGTTTAAGACTGGGAAGAAGGTATTCTAAGAGGTCTCTGCAACTTCAGCACCACAGACTCAGCAAGCTTTTATTGTTTTAATTAACCAAGTGAAGTGGGACAGATTTACTCCATGATGTGTTATTGTTGCCTGCCAGTGGCCAGCAACAGCTCTTTACCTCTTGCCCTTTATGCCTGGCCTGCACAATTAGCACCTTATTATAGGCTGGCCTCTCGACTAATCACCTCCTGTCTCAATGGAGCACTTTATTTCATTGGGTTAGTTCGAGTGTCTGGGTCCCCCTGCTATCGTAAGTCCTAAACTCCTTTCAGGCAGGCATGCTTTCAGTTCCTTATCCTTGCAGGCTCACAAGAACAACTGGGACTCACAGGCAGGAGAACAAACACTTCCTGATTGTTTGACGAGCTTCTAAGTGTCTATTGGGAGTAAGACACATGGTTAGAATCCAGGTCTCCATACCTATCTCAACCCTCTGTACCAGATCCATCAAGTTTCTATGCTGTTGAGGGCTCTCCTCAGCTACTCTGAGTTAAGCTCTACTTGGCCTGTAGATGTATAACCTTTTCTCTTATTTAAAGGTTTGGTTGAAACAGACAGCTTCCCCTCAGCACCACATTCTATGTTCCTCTAGAAATAGGAATCAAGGGATGTGAATTTATGCATGAACAGACTCCTTGTTTTGGGGATGAAAGCACAGCTCACAGGGCAGTTACCAGTTCTACAACAAACATATGCCCCCTTCACCAAATACTCTGGTGAATGGAATGAAAACTGGGTGGAGACTGTATAAGGGGATGGGTTAGGAGTGTAAGTATGGGAGCTAGACTGTGTGGTCTCAAATCATGGCTCTGCCACTTATTAGTTATGTGATCTTGGTCAAGACAATCTCTCTGCACCTTAGTTTCCCAATCTGTAAAATAGGGATAATAGTACCTGCCTCATAGGGTATTGTGAGAACTGAATCAGTTAATCTTTGTAAAGTGTGTTAGAAAAGCCTGGAACATAATAAGCACTATATCAGTTAGTATTAAATAAAAACTAATAGAATTAAATAAAACTAATAAAACTAATAGACCTACAAAACAGCATGCCCCCAAAAGAATCTGACAGTGAGAAAAACAAACTGGTTTAGAATAATGTGGCATCCTTTGCTTCTTGATTTTCTGGCTAACATACATTCTTTGGATTGCTTTAATAAATAAAACAAAAGAGCTCTAAATTTATGGGTTTTAAAAATGCCTAATGCATTATCACAACAAGTGTGATAAAAATGCTCTGGCAGCACTGGAGCAGAATGATTAGTGAAGGTGTCATTATTTTAGTAGAGAATTTAAAATGAAGATTCTACTGTTTACACTATGCATATGTACTTAGCCTGACATGTCAGCCATCATTCATGATATTATTTAGTAAATACTGCCAATGCTTCTGCAGCAAGGAACTTTTAGTCAACTGTCAGGGCAGCAGTTCAAATATATGTTTTATATTTTCAAGGACATATTGAGAGATTTTTATATAAAGGTGATTAAGTGGTATCCAAACTCAGATCTAACTTTCTGTCTTTTCTGATTTGTCCACTTGCTGCCAGTTTTCAAATCCTCAATTCTCTTAAGTATCCTAGCTACTAAAATTCCATGTGCAAGGTCCTCTTTCTGAGGAATCAATCTCTAGCACAAAATACCATTTCCAACATCAGCAGTCCCTTGTTACTGCATCGTAGAGTTCCTCACATAGAATTGAGGCATCCAACCACACACAAAGGTATCTATGCCACAACAGGGGGGGCATGTGTGCTTTCATTAGCAAGGAAACCCTTCTAGCCTCACCTCTCCCTTTCCCTGGAGGGTGAAGTCCAACCTTGCAAGATGTCTTCCCTGTAGGTGCACCTGCTGAGAACTACGAAGAGACAAATGAAAATGCTGCTGTCCACTTTACTAAGGAATGATCATCTTCTGGGGACTCAGCAGTTTAGTGTTTAAGGATGTGGGCAGGTACTTCTTATCTGTACTCTCCTCTGACCCACCTCCCTAACCCAGTGTACCAATTGCTGCCACCATTATAACTCTTAACCACCATATTCTGTGGTTATTTTGGTTTGGGAGCTTTCCCCTCTGCCTGGGGAGCTTCTCTAGCCAGAGGGTTGTTTAACTTAGTGTTCCAAAGGTAGCACAAAGCCCATACACAGTAAGCTCCCGATAGTTATCTGTGAAAGGGTACTGAGCTGCTACCGAAGAAACACCAAACATTCTTTGGATGATCAAGCTGTCATGGGTTACTTTCACTTTTGAGGAAAGGGAAGTTTCTCAAAAGTGAGACATTAGTAACGTCATCAGAATCCGCTTTTCACTTCAATCACTTTGGGTTAACACTCCCCCATTTATCCATATGGCCATACCCTGTCTGCCCTCTCCTCAATGGGCTCCTTCAGTGACCCGCATATTCACCTTGTAGGTATCCTTTCTGGATAGCCAAGGCCCGCACTCCTACTCAGTCACCGCCGAGGCAGGCCCTTTTTTTGGGCAGCTGTCCACAGCTCCCAGTGATCACCCCATCAAGCCGGGGATTCCACCCGCTGCTGGGAAGCGCTGGGGATACAGGGGCACCGCGCCCCTCATCAGCGCCAGTTACTAAGACTCTCCCCGCTACTCTCTTTGGAACAATGCTCTGGAGACCACCCGGGGAAAAGAATCCTGAAAGGTCCTGGATCAGCGTTCTGTCAGCTCCTGGGAGAGGCGGGGGGCGATCCCTGGGGTGGAGTGAGGACGCCTCAGGACTAGTGGGCACTCACTCCTGGCCCGCCCCTTCCCAAGGGGAATGACCTGACAGAGCTTCATCTCATCGACTATATTCTCCAACAATCTTAGGGACCAAAAAAATGCAGGACGGGAGGTCGGGGGACGTGTACCGGCGGAGAACGAGGACACAGGCCCCCGGGCCAGTCACGACGTCTGCCTCTCCCTACTCTGGGTAGGTTTCTTTTGGTCTCACTCTCGGCCTCTGGCAAACACACAGACACACAGAGGACTTGCTACTTCACACACACACTTCAACTCCAGCTCTGAGCAAACTGCGCCGCGCGCCCTTCCCGCTGCAAGTCGTCCGGCTCTGGCCCGGGCCCTCGCCTCCCGCACCCCAGCTTTTTCGCCAACCACAGTTCCACCTCCCAACTGACCGTGAAGCCGGAGGCAGTTCCCCAGTCCCAGGCCCCCGGTGGGGCTCCCGCTGCCGCCGCCGTCGCCTCCCCCTGCAGCCCCCGATCCGGGACCCGGTCTCGAGCTGCAGTGATGGTTCCCCTGCACGAGGCGCCGCGGCTCCTGGATTCGTCCTGACACGGGGAGGCGCGCAGGAGAAGCCCATCGAGATACCAGCGGCGGCGGCGGCGGCAGCGGCGGCTGCAGGAGCGGCCGCCGCGCAGGATGATGACGGACAGGCGCGGGGGGAGGGGGCTGTCGGCGCGGAGAGACGCGGGGGGATGACGAGCGGCGCGCCGGGCGGCTGGCAGCATGGCGTCCGTTACCCTGAGCGAGGCCGAGAAGGTGTATATAGTGCACGGCATTCAGGTAGCTACTGTAGCGGCGTGGCCTCAGCTGCCAGGGCCCTCCGGCCGGCCCTTGGTTCTCTCGTGAGGAGGCGGCCGGTCGGCGGCAGGCTGGGCTTGCTTGCCTCGTCACTAAATAGCTCTGCGGCCCGCATTTGCAGCCGGAAGCTGGCAACGCGACGTGTTTAGGACCGGGCGGCGAGCGTCCTTTTAGGACTATGCGTACTTGCAGCCTGCTGGGTCTACAGTGTCCCGAGACCCGGCGGGAAGCGGCGGGCAGCCCCTGAGTACTTTGCTTAGCGAGGGAGAACCTCTCCCGGGGCCATCTCTTCAGCCTTCGCGTATCGCTTCACTAGGCTGAGCCTCACTTTTCTGGGAAATGCGGTGAGGGTTGGGCTTGTGGCCCGCTTTTCTTCACCTAGTAGTTGGGAGCACAGGGGGGCGAGGCACAGAGAGAGAAGTCATGAAGCTGAAAACCCTTTGAAAATATAAATCATCTTACAAATAAAGGGGGATGGATGTTTAAAAAATGGCTTCACAGTCGGTAGCATAATTGTGGCCGTTTCTTATTTTGCCAATGAACTAAGATCCCTCGAGGCAACTGTAACTATACCAAGATCTACTGTGCGCAGTAGTCAGTCCCTGGTATTGACCACTCCAGGTCGAGAGTTGGAGAATGTTGGGCTTGGTAATTAGCTACCAAGAAAAGCCAAGTGTGTCCTTGTCTGTAACCTCCCCAAGGTTAGACAGGTTTTCTCAAACGTCTGGCCAGAGCCTAGCCAGGATCCTGTTCTTGCACGTATAGATACATTTTGTGTTTTACTTTTCACCTTTGGTCCATTATGGTTAAATTTAGCTTCTGAAACTCCCTTTCCATCAGTTTCTGATTTTTTTTTAAGATGAATAAAATAAAGGCATAAATATAAGGTGGAGGAAGCATGGAGCCACACAGGTGGGCTGGGGTAATGGTGGAAGATCAGGTTGCAGAGGTGGCTTGAAGCCTGACCTATGGGTCTCAGAGCCTCAGTCACCCTTTCATTGTGGATCTTGGAGGGCAATCATCTGTTGACTTGGTAGGTACTTGGGTAACATTGAGTAAAGACTTTAAAGGGAGATAAATTAGGCAGTATTTTCTTCTCAAATTAAAAAAATTTTAAGTTAGCTCTCTCTCACCAGTTCCATGGGCATGTTAGGGCCACAATGGTTGGTAAATGCTTTTCTCTGTTTATCCCAGAGCTATGCAGAGTAACTGACTAAACTCTTCGTAAGGACTATTAATGTTGGCCATAAATTTGCTGTATTTATGGAGAAGGGAAACACAATTCTGTATTCATGGTGGAGCAAAAGGGTTTTTATACCATCTGAATAAAGGTCAAATGCAGGTAAATGAGCCTATCACAGGATCTCCACTGCCTCGATTCTAAAATTGCCCAAACTTTTGTTTCATTGGTCTTTGAGTGCCAGCAATGTCTGGTTGGAGTCCTGTTCTTTTCCTACACAGACCTAATCATTTTTCGTTTTATTTTCACCTTTGGTCTGGTATGGTCAGTTTTGGCTTTTGGCATCTCTTTTCTTTCAGCTTTTGATTCTTTAATTAGTTGAGGGGCACTTCGTCTTGGTTTGGTGGTAGGTAGAAGCAGTTGAAATTAACCTCACAATGTGTGTTGATGATTCAGTTGCTATAAGGTAGTCAATAAACTAGCTCAAGCAAAAAAAATGTACACATTAGAAGGCTACACGTGTTCCTGCAGGGATTCAAGGGCATCTTCAGGCACTCTTTGCTCATCTCTGCTGCTGCTCATGCGTTTGCTCTTTTCTTATTTTTCTTCAGGTTGGCTTTCTGTGTTTCAGGCCATGTGGTAGAAGGAATGTGGTTACCTCCCAGCTCCTGGGGTTGCAGTTCCTCTGTATAAGAAATCAGCCCTTCCACTTCTGTTCTGACCTCATGTTCCTGGGAGGAAAAATTTTTGGTTGAGCTTGGGTTGGGGGAAAGGATGGAGAGAATCATTAGGTTCAAACATGGCCACTGGGGGATGAGACACACTTGAGAGAGAAAGCAGACACACTTGAGAGAGAAAGCAGTCTGTGAGAAAGGAGGATGAATCATTTTCGATCCTGGCAGAAAGTGGAATCCAATTCAGACAATTCAGGAGACTTTTATGATGGGACTCTTTCTAGCAGTATGGGTGGGTTTCAGGGAACCAGCAAGAGACGTTGAGTAGCTCAAAGACTAACAACCACAGTGAGTAGCTTAAGGGGCCAAGGGAGGAAATAGTATTACCAGATGCCAGTGATAGCTGGAACCATGGAGGAAGAGCTGCCTGACAGAGATTGTAGGCTTAGGTAGATATAGGCATTGTGAGAAATGTGGCCCCAGGTTGTGGGTGGCAGGGAGGGGGCAGGAGGCGCACTCCCTGACCTGTTCCTTCCATTGGCCAAACCCAACCAGAAGCCAGCAAAAGGAATCCAGGTGATGTGGTTTGAAGGGAATCAGCCAGTGCACAGATTAGGGAAAGGGTTTAAGAGAGTGGCATGGTAAATGGAAAGGTTTACTAATCAATATTTGAATATCTGATTGATTAGTTTCTGAGATGTCCCCACTTTTGTTAGGTACGTATTATACCATAATTTTTATCTTACTGAATCTTTATAATAGTCCTGAAGGTAGATATTACTCTCTACAGTTGGGGAACTGAGCTCTGACGTATTAAGTTCCTTGCCCAAAGTCACACAGTAAGTGCAGGGAGCTGGGATATCAATCCAGACCTTTCTGACAGCAAAGCCCATTCTCAACTCTCATGCCACTTTCCCACTGCAGTGACAGTCATTGCCTTCCATTCCGTAAATAGGGATCCAAAGGTCAAGGCCAAAGGGAATCCCCACTTCTACTTCTCCTCCTTTCTCCTTTTCTTCTGAAAGCATGTGGGAAACAGGAAAGGGTTGGAGTTCTGACCCTCCCATTTTTCTAGAACTTAAATGTTATATGACACATATTGCTGTGTTATCATTTTTATCATTTTGGTATTTCTCCCATGTTAATTAGAATTTCCTTTACACTATCTTGCAATTCTTTGTCGAGCTTTTATTTTACTAACTTGTATCTCAAACTGTTCTTTGTTTAAAATATTCAGAGACTTGGAGGCAGATTTCAGAATTTCCAGAATTTAGGCTTTATCCTCTTTTTGGGTTTGCTTCATCCTTGAGAAGACATTGCTAACCTCTGGCTTAGCCCAGTGATTCTGAAGCTTTGAAGTGTCTTTTATTCACACACAAAGTACAGATTTAGGCTTTACCTGGACCTTCTGAGCCAGATTATCTGGGGCTGGAGCCTGGGAGTAAAAGTTTTTATAAAGTGTTGGGAGATTTTGATGCAGCCACCAGACACTGGTCCATGAGCAAACTTCTGGCCCAGTCTAGAGTCTGCTGTAGAAATCTCTGCTCCCTCCTGCCTGAGGTCACATGGTCTCCCACCTCTTTGTGAGGACTTGGAGTCAGACTGAGCAGAGTTCCTTTCCTAGCTCCACCATTCACAGAAAGAGTGATTTTACCTGAGTAAAATGAAACTGTAACCCTCTCTGGACAGAATGAGATTGTGAGGAATGATAAGAGACTATCATTTACCAACATTAGCCCACTCTGCAGAGATGTTGCCTCTCATTCAGGTTTGTTTTTGCCATCAGAAGTGTCCTAAACCATCCACACTATATCCCCAACCTTCATAGTGACCTCATTCCTGGGTTCATCCTGTGACCATTGAGACTGAAGCTCTTTTGATTTGGAGGACTAGAGATTGTTAAGTTATCTCAAGAAAAAGAGGATTTGTGTCAAGGGCTGGAAAATCCCTAGGCAGTTCTGGGGCTCCATCATGGTCTTTGTGACTGTCTGCCTGTCTTTATGTCTCTGGTGACACCTCCACTTCTCTCTACTGAAGTGTATCTCTTCTCTGAAGCTGCTGGCTGTCCAGCCTCCCTTCACCTTGGTAAAACTGTCCTCTTATCTCTACCACTGTGTGGCCTCTCCAGCTCCCTCCACTCCATAACCTGTTAGCTCCTCTTTAATTCCCTTCCTCTATCAAGTATTTCCCAGGTCAGAGATAAGATTCTAAGGAGAGAATCAGTTTCATGCCAAAAAGAGCTGGTCACTCTCTGAGTTGTATGTCTTTGGGTCAGGCACCTAATGCTGGTCCTGTCTGTGGAAGCTGGATGGTAACTCTGTTGTGTGACCTCAACAGAGCTCTAGGTTTAATAGGCTTTCCAGAGTTCTGTCTATTGGGTGCTGTGGCCATGGCTTAGACATTAAACTGGCCATCATAGTTTTAGACTAGGCCGTAGCAGTTGATTAGCTCCACCAAGAAGCATTCCTCTTGGGGCCTTGTCAAAGCCATTTCATTGAGTTTTGCTTGGCAGTTGAGGGGAGGTATAGCTCAGCTGATGGTTTTAGCTTCTTTTCTTTGGATCTAGCTTTAATTGTAAGCATTGTTGGGGGAGCAACTCAGAAAAAGGAGAAGAGGTCCAGGCCTGGTCGTTAGGTGTGAGACTGAGCTGTCAGTACTCAGCTGCTTGAACCAGCCATGCAGAACTGGAGCCAGCCCCAGGACTTCTGATTTTGAGCCCTGTGCCCTTTCCATTTACAGACCCATGGCACAAAAAGCCTGTGCCCAGGCACTTTACAAGGTGAATGGGATCAGATCCTTTCAAAGGAATGCAGATCTGCTCCCAGACTTGGAAAGTAAAGGAGGATCACCATCTGGTTTGCCTGTTGTGTCTTGGGCCTGGTGGGCCTGCAAAACTGAACCAGATGTGGTTCTTTACCTAAGTGGGATTACTTTCTATCTGGGGAGGCATTCTGGTCTGGGTTCTCCTCTAGCAAGCTCTGAGGTGTCGGACAAGTCAAAGCAAGGTAATGGGGGTTAACATCATCTCAGAGGGCCACTTTGAGTCTGAATACTCCCAAGTGTGTTCCATCAGCAGAGATGACTTGTTAGCTTCTATTAGGGAAGCATAGGACCAGGTTTCCTGGGTGTGAGGAAAGCAGCCATGGATTGAGTCATATGTCCTTCCACTGTGTCACAGACAGCAGAGTGAAACTTGGCACCTCAGTGTCCTTAACTATACCCTCTGTCCAGTGTTGTTTCTGAGGATTCAGTGACCTAATACATGCCCCCAGACACCAGAGAAGGGAACTGCTGAGGGGGTTGCATGTGCTCCACTGTGTCAAAGGTACCCCTTACGTGATTATAGCTTTTGGACTCTGTAAGGTTGGGATTATTCCCACTTCCTAGACAAAGAGACAGACTTAGAGCTGTTGAGGAGCTGTGGGGAAGTTGGGGTTCTTATGGCCAGGATCCTCACTGAACTTAACCTGATGATATAACTGGCCTGTGGCTAGGCTACCACTTCCACACCTTTAGGCAAGAAGCTATTATTGTGCTATATAGAGAGCTCGGCCCAGCGCGCTGGGTGGAGGCAGAGAAGCTAGTGCTCGACCTACCACCGGAAGAACAAGCTGGGTAATAAACCCTTTCACCCCAAAGAACGTTTTGCTGTCAATTTCTTTGGTCACATTGAATCCATAGCGAACTTGCCCCAGGGCTGAAACCCATTGGCAAGACACTTGGTATAGTCGGCAGGATTCATTGTTGACCAAAGAAAAAGACAGGCTGCCCTTATGGGAGGGGTGCTTCAGTGGGCTGCCCCTGTGAATGGGAGACAGTTGTGTCTCCAGTGGGTATGTGGTCTGAGGTGGCTTGCCTCCTAGAGGACTGGGCCCCACCCCAGGACTGGAGGCAGAGGAGGTGACACCTGAGGCTGTAGGGGTGGCCCTTGGTATAGTAAGTAGATCCTTTGAGAAACAGAGTGCCCATGAGGCAGTGGGGACTTTGGGTTGGCTGCTTCTCACAGTATTAAAAAGGTCTACAGAAGAGACCCAAGAAATGGTGGCACGAGAACACGTGCTGCAAACTTCTGTGGATTCCCTGAAGAAGGAAATGACATTGATGGGAGAGGAGGTGGCATGAGAACGTGAATTGCAAACTTCTGTGAATTCCCTGAAGAAGGAAATGGCATTGATGCAAGAGGAGGCAGCACGAGAATGCCAGCAGCAAGGTGCCATTGGAGAGGTAAACAATTCTTTACAGAACGAGATGGCAGTGCTGCCAGGTGTTCTGAAGGAGGAAGAGGCCATCAAGGAAAAAGACAAACTCCTGTGGGAAACACAGGCGGAGGTGGCACGAGAACGTCAGCTGCGAAGCATTGAGGTGAAGGTAAGAGAGCTTCTGAAGACTGAGGTAGCATTGCTGCGAGGCACAGTAGAAAAGGTAAACGTTGTAGCAGAGGAGGCACGCAGGGGAGGGGGGAGAAAGGTGCCATCAGCCCCAGAAATGGAGGAGCTGGGGAAGGATGAAGTGGAGGTGCTGGAGGCACTGGCCCCTCCTGTACTGAAAGCACGCCTAGTGGTTGTAAGGAAAATAAAGACCCAGCAGCTGAAAGTTCCCCAAGGAAAGGAGCAGCCCGCTCCCCAGGTCGTGGAGACTCTATGGTCCACCCCTATACTCAGGCTGAGCTGGTGGATTTGGGCTCCTGGTTTAGGTGGAAGCCCTCAGAGTCAGTATCAGCTTGGCTTCTGCATCTGTGGAACTTAGGGGTGGATGGAATTGTTCTATTGGGATCAGAGATGGGAAATCTGGCTTCTCTGACAGTGCAGCCTGCCTTGAGGCAGCGATTACAAAATGCACATCAGACCCCAGGGAGTGAGTCCCTCCTCGATTGGCTTATGGCTGCACTTCGTGCTGTGTGGCCCAATCCGGGTGATCTACCATCCTCTCCTGTTAGATGGCAGACGTATGCTGAGCTCCAACTGCTGTTACAAGAGCTAGGCATAAGAAATGCCATCTATAGTCCAGAGAATTATGGCCCAGATGAAGAGATTTTCACTACTGGGATGAGAACTATTGTACTTCAAACGGCTCCCACATCCCTCTTTGGGTCTCTAGTGGCCCTTCTTTCCCCTCACTTAGGGCATCCCCTAAGCAAGGTGACACGTACAGTAGCAGACGTAGGAGAGGCTGAGCAATGAGAACCCACACAGAAATAAGACCTGTCACTCACAAGAAGAATTTAAAGGGCCCCATGAAGGTTATGAGGACCCAGATGTGGGTTGATTTAATACGGGCAGGAGCAGATGGAAGGAAATTAGATGGGAAGTCAAATAGGATCTTACTAGAGCTATGGCAACAGCTGAAACCAGAGCAGCAGTTTCGGCCATTAAGACCAAAGAGGCAGAGGTCAGAGACAGAGCCGTGAGTCTGGTATCTGCGTTTGCAAGACTTCCTGCTGGAGAGCAAGCCAACCACACTTGAGCCCACACAAGAAGATGATTGGGGAACACAGTTTGACTGAGGGGAAGGTCAAGGTATCGGCCCTGAGGGACCAGGGGGGTACTGGAGGCCACATGTTGAAATAGCTATCCATTGGTCCCCAGTGAACATACAATGTGTCCTGGCTCTGGTGGACACAGGGCCTGAATGTTCACTGATTCATGGTAACCCTAAGCAGTTCCCCGGGACCCCCACTATCATAGATGGATACAGGAGTAAGGTTATTAGAGTGAAAAAAAATCCAAATCCCTTTGGGAATAGGGCGTGTACCCGTAAAAGAGTATACTGTGTATATATATCCTATCCTTGAGTGTATTTTGGGGATTGATATCCTGCAGGGTCCGTGGTTGCAGACCACTGCAGGTGAGGTCAGACTGAGAGTACGTGTGGTGAAGGCCGTTCTGACGGGACATGCTAGGCACCCGCCCATAGCTTTGCCTGTGCCTTGGTGTGTGATTAATACCAAACAATACAAACTGCCTGGAAGGCACAGAGATCGGAGCAACTCTGCAGGAGCTGGAAAAGGTGGGTATTATAAAGCCCACCCATAGTCCTTTCAATTCCCCAGTGTGGCCAGTAAAAAAGCCAGATGGCTCCTGGTGTATGACTGTAGATTACAGAGAACTGAATAAAGTCATATCCCCTATGCATGCTGCTGTCCCGTCTACTGCAGGCTTGATGGATACCCTCAGCCATGAACTAGGAACATACCATTATGTGGTAGATCTTGCTAATGCCTTCTTTTTCATTGACATTGAGCAGGAAAGTCAGGAACAGTTTGCCTTCATATGGGAAGGACGGCAATGTACTTTCACCATCCTCCCACAGGGATACCTCCACAGCCCCATCATCTGTCATGGACTTGTAGCCCAGGACTTGGCTACATGGGAGAAACCGCCAACGGTGCGGCTGTACCATTATATTGATGATGTCATGCTCACATCTGATTCTCTTTCAAATCTAGATGGTGCAGCACCTAGACTGCTGCAACATCTACAGGAGAAAGGATGGGCTGTGAACAGTATCAAGGTTCAGGGACCTGGTTTGTCTGTCAAATTCTTGGGGGTCGTCTGGTCGAGTAAGACCAAAGTTATACCAGAAGCAGTTATAGATAAAGTCCAGGCTTTTCCTACCCCTACAACTGTAGCATTGCTACAGGAGTTTCTGGGTCTTCTAGGCTGCTGGAGAATGTTTATCCCGCACTTGGCACAAATTCTGAAGCCCTTATATCGGTTGGTACAAAAGGGCGTCAGGTGGGACTGGAATGAGACATGTGCATCTGCCTTTACCACAGCAAAACGGGTAGTCAAGGCCGTACAGGCCTTAAGTGTGATAGACCCATCAAGGCCTTGTGAGCTGGACGTTCATGTGACTGAAGACAGTTATGGCTGGGCTGTCTGGCAGTGGCTTGAACGAACTTGCCAACCCATTGGATTCTGGTCACAACTCTGGAAAGGGGCAGAGGTACGGTACACTTTGATAGAAAAACAACTGGCTGCTGTGTATCACACCTTGCTGGCTACAGAACCCATCACTGGAATGGCCCCGATAAAGGTAATAACCAACTATCCTATCATGGGATGGGTACGAGACTGGACCCAAAAGCCAAGGAGTGGTGTGGCACAAACACCCATACTAGCCAAGTGGGGTGCTTACCTACAGTAGTGTAGTGCATTCTCTAGTAGCCCCTTGAGTGAAGAACTCCAACACTTATTGGGGCCGGTGATATATACTAGAGAAAAGCAGGAAAAACTTGCTTTTGAACCATTAGTAGCAGAGAGTTCCTACTGGGACGGAAGAGCCCCTATACCCGAAGATGCATGGTACACAAATGGCTCCAGCCATGGGCAGCCCCCAAAATGGTTGGCCATAGCTTTCCATCCTAAGACTGAGACAAAAGGGTTGGAAGATGCTGACCGTAAGAGCAGCCTATGGGCAGAGTTGTGGGCTGTGTGGCTTGTGATCAGCCAGGAGCCCTCCCCTGTAGTTGTCTGCACTGACAGCTGGGCTGTCTATCGGGGCTTGACCCTGTGGCTATCAACCTGGTACCATGCCAACTGGCTGGTTGGTCACCAACCCCTTTGGGGGAAAGAATTGTGGCAAGACTTATTGGCTTGTGGTCAGACTAAAATAATTACAGTATACCATGTGACAGGTCATTTGCCACTGGCATCCCCAGGAAATGATGTAGCATATAAATTGGCCCAGGTATGTTGGTTACATCAGTGTTTGTTGCATGTGGGGCAAAAGACAATGTGGGCTGTAGCCCGTCGGTGGGGCTTGCCTTTGACCTTTGAAGAAGTTTGTAGAGCCCAGCAGGATTGTGTCGTGTGCTCCAAAAGGGACTTACACCGAGTTCCACAGCAACATGGGACAATAGCTAAGGGGCCTATACCCCTCATCAGGTGGCAGATAGACTATATTGGGCCTCTACCTGTGTCAGAAGGATATCGGTATGCGATGACTTGTGTGGACACAGCTACTGGACTTCCGGTTGCTTTTCCTACCCGTTGTGCAGACCAGCAGACGACCAAAAGAGGCCTGGAGCATCTCTTTGCTGCCTATGGCCGACCACAGGTAATTGAGAGTGATCAGGGCACCCATTTTACTGGACATACATTGCAAGAATGAGTGTGACAGCCGGGAATCAAGTGGAAGTTTCATGTGCCATACAATCCTGCCACAGCAGGCATGATAGAGAGGCACAATGGCTTGTTAAAATCTGGACTAAAGCAGATACCAATAGTCTGCGGGGATGGTCAGTCCGCTTATGGACTGTGCTACGGCGTTTGAATGAAAGACCTGAAAGGGAGCCCTGAGCCTCGTAGACATGTTAACACATATGGCCGTCTCTCCTATACAACTGCAAGTACAAACCAAGGAAGAGTCACTGAAGCCGAGGTTCAGCCACCAGAATAACATCTTGCTGCCAGCACCAACTGCACTGAACCCCGGAGACTCCATTGAGTGGATGTGGGGGTGGACCTTTTGACACATGGACCAACAATGGCTGGCTCTCCTCGTACCTTGGGGACAAGGCCTGGAAGCTCGCCTCCTGTTTTTTCCTGTTATAACAGCTGAGTGGCTGCCAAAGGTCACAGTAGTATATTTGAACAGACAGAATGTAGGAATATCTTACTGGGGAGTTTTGTTTTATCATTATGGCCAGTGCATGCACCTCCAGTAGCACTATGTATAGACCCTTCAGTAACCCCCATGGGGAAAGGACTAAAAGTATGGTATTCTAGACCTGGAAGGGACCCCCTGCTACAGTCCTATCACAGGACCACTCTCTTGCATGCATCCTACCTGATGGACAAGATTTGCTTATGTTGGTGGCATTAAAATGTGTCTTATCACCCCTAAGGTCTTTGTGGATTGGGAACTTCCTCTGGCTTGAGGATTATTATAATTTTTTGTTATTAGGAACCTCCTCTGGCTTGAGGATTATTATAATTTTTGTTACCTGTATCAAAATCTTGTTGTATCTTAATTTTTGTTATTATCTCTAAGTTGTTATCCTCTGTTGCTGTTGTGGAATCTGGTTACAGTGCTCCAGCTTTCTTGCACAGGGACCACTGCCGAAGATTAAAAGCGTGTAGATTGTAAGGCAAGAATCCTGGAGGGGTGGTGTGTGGGGAAGTTGGGGTTCCTGTGGCCAGGATGCAAACTGAACTTAAACCACCTGATGATGTAACTGGCTTGTTGCTGGGCTACTACTTCCACACCTTTAGGCAATAAGCTCTTTTTGCGGTATATAGAGAGCTCGGCCCAGTGCTCTGTGCGGAGGCAGAGCCACTAGTGCTCGACCTACTGCCGGGAGAACAAACCGGGTTATAAACCCTTTCACCCCAAAGAACGTTTTGCTTTGGTCACAATGAATTCATAGCGAACTTGCCCGGGGCTGAAACCCATTGGCAAGACAGGAGCTAACTTACTCAGGCCACAAAGTTGGTCTGTGACAGCAGAAATTTAAATTAGGTTGGAGGTGCTTCCATGCTTCCATCACACCATACCCAACCAGCAGGGTTGTTCTGATCACACTGGTTAACAACTTGCAATCCCCAGGAGCCATCCCAGCATCCAGAAGCCCTGTACGTAGAAAGGTGCTTCAGTCCACTCTGCTGAGAAATACAGGGCTCCACTCCACAGTGTTGTCCATCACCTGCTGACATCTCTATTGATTTTTTAAATGGAGCTTTCACTTCATGGCAGCACCTATTTAAGTGTTCACCATGGATTACTTCCTTTGCTCCTGAGTACTACAGATGAATAAAAATGTGGTAGGGCTCTGAGCCAGTCCAAGCAGGTTTTGGTGATTTCCTAATAAGTCTTTTATGAGGAAAACCATTAAAAAAAAAAAGTCCTGGGCATAGTGATTCATGGACTATTTCATTTGGTTTTTTGGTTTGTCTTTCTCATATTCTTTTGGGTGCTTTTTCTGTGAAAAAAAATACTTTAAGGATCTTTGGAAAGGAAAATTTGTAGCTTTTTGTTTATTTCTTACTTATCACCTGAGACTTTCCCACTGGGCCTTCTGCAGCGGGCAGAGACTGATTTAAAGGCTGGAAGGGCAAGATCTAGTAAGGTCCCGTTTTCTGACACCCCTCCTGCCCTGTCCTGGAACAAGTGGGTTGTCACTACAGAGGTTGTACCTAGATCTTCCCAGAGCGAGCGGTATGTTAAAGCAGTAGTTCTCAGAGTCATCACCATTATCATCAGGGCCGAGTGGGAGAGCCCACCCGTTCATCTTTCGGGGGAGGACTGTGCTGACTCCTGTTGCGCAGTGAAGAGACCCTTCAGAACACAGGAGTCTGTGTAGAATTGTCGTTAAGCATTCTGGCTTGGAATTCAAGTGCTACTTACTGGCTGTATGACCTTGGTTGGGCCAGCCATTTACCATTTTTCAACCTGTTTCCCATTTGTAAAATAGGATGAAAAATAGGTGTCTTGCAGAGCTATTGTGAGGATTAAACATGTTCACTGTGTAGTGTTCCTAGCATATTATCTGGGGTATAGTAAATGCACATTACACAGTAGCTACTGTAGTTTTTGCAAATAATTGTGGCTATTTTAATTGATAGATCTGTAGAATTAGAGAAGTACCTTTGAGGCCATCTAATTCAATCACCATCTTTACAAATGAGGAAACTAGTCTAGGTGGAGAAGGGACTTGTCCTAGGTCAAGCAGCTAGTTAACGGCAGCACCATACCTGGAACCCCTGATTAACGCTCACACGGGTACCATACTTGCAGCCCATGAAGGATTCCTTGTAAATGGTGTCTCAGGGCCTGGTTTTCACTTTACCTGTAGGGCACATCTAGGGGTGGGAAAAACATGGGGGTCAGAGATTGATCTAAGAAGCCTTCATGTT
Source organism: Smutsia gigantea (assembly GCA_032199065.1). Classification (NCBI taxonomy): domain Eukaryota; kingdom Metazoa; phylum Chordata; class Mammalia; order Pholidota; family Manidae; genus Smutsia; species Smutsia gigantea. Next base: position 27,960 of record JAVSCE010018361.1, read on the forward strand.
CTGTGGGTGGGGTTATGAAGAGGCACGGTTTCATAGTTTTGGGGTCCTCCAGTGAGGAGGGATCACTTTATGGAGTTCTAACCAGGAGGCACATTCTCCTAGACTGGAAATTCTGTTGCTTTTCAAGTACATGTCTCCCCAGACTGGAGGGAGGGTTGCCTTCTGGGAGGGAATGGGCTGGGAGTGGATGCACCTGCAAGGGTACTTCAGCCTGATTGGTGGTGGTGGTTTTCTGTATGTGAACAAGAGTTGAGAGAGTGAAAGAGCTGAGCCCAGCACAACATGTGGTAATAGATAGTATTGTGTGGTGAGAGGATGCACTTCTTTTCTGTATTTTAATTTCTCAAAAAAGTCAATGATATATGCAGTTAGCCAGGGTGAAGTTAGTGACAGTTACATACTTCAGAAATGTTTTTTAATGTTTTGAGGGGCATTAACCCCTCTGAGAATCTGATGAAGCTAATGATTCTTTTTCTGGAAAAAAAAAGTGCTTTCAAAACATGATTACAAAGAATGAGAAAGATCTCTATGAGCTGATATGGAGTGATTTCCTGTATATGTATTGTTAAGTGTTTAAAAAACAACAAAGTGTACAAGAGTATCTTAGAATACTACCCTTCCTATAAGAAAGAAGGGGACATAAAATATATTCATGTATCTGTTAACTTGTACAAAGGAAATACTGGAAAGGTAAACCAGGAACTAATGAGATAGGTCACCTTCCAGGGGTGGGTTGGAAAGGGATAGAGAGACATGGGGCATGAAAATAAGGGTGAGGGGAGAGTGATATTTCTCTGAGCACACCTTTTCTCATCGCTTTGATTCCTAAAGCCTTAGCAGTAGTCCACATACCCAAAAAGTGAGTAAGTGATTAGAGGGAGCCAGGATGTGGGGGACCCAAACTGGAACACAGTTACAAGTATGAACTGACAGGGTTACACATGAGTAACAGAGCCACCCCGAAACATGGAGAACAGTATTTTGAGACACAAAAGGAACCCTACACAAATACTGTACCCTCTTAGTAAACTTGTTTCTCACAGAGGTATGGGTTAGCAATTCTTTAACTATCTTTGGTGTATACTAAGCTTTAACAAATATATAAATATATTGTGGATAATGAGAGCCAGGTTTCTCCCTGTCTGGGAAAGAAGTTACAAGTAAGGCAAGGAGTGAAGTTAGAACCAACTATCAGTGTGAACACATGGCTGGTGGATACAGAAATAAATACAAGGGTGTGGGTTAGTATACATATGTATATTCTTTAGCTCTGTCTGCTGAGACGATCTGGTAGCAATGATACCCCACTAGCAACAAACCTACTTAGCACCCAGATCCTATTTTTAAGTGCCGTTCTCCAATAAATGGAACCATGGCTCCTTAGGAGAAGAAGCCGTCTGCAGGGCTGGGGCAGAGAAAATAGAAGAGGCTGGAACATCTTGTATTGTCAGAAGTAAAGAAGTGCTAAAAAGATTACAGGCATGTTGAAAGAACATAGGAACCAACCTAAGGAGCTCCCAGTGGCCGAATCTGGAACATTTTGAACAAGAAGATATATAATGATAGTATTGGATTATAACCACATAAAATAGGTATCTATGAGTTATACTGCTATAAGTAAGTGATTGAAGAAGTAAATAAATGAGAATAAGGGACAGGCAGTGTGTAGACCACCCTGAAACTCATCTTCTGCAGCAGGGGTTGGCAAACTTTTCCTGTAAGGGGCAAGATAGTTAAGATGTGGGGCTTCCAGGTCATACAGTCATTATCATGACTCCTCTACCCTGCTGTTGCAGTGTGAAAGCTGTCATGCTCCCTAAATTGAACAGGCATGGCTATGTTCCAATAAAAGATTTACAAAAACAGGTGGCCTGCATGCCTAAGTTTGTTGACCCTATTCTAGAGAATGCCTGTTTTAGAAGTAGTGGGTAGTTGTTTTTAGCTTTTTACCAAGTACATTTGTTGAGTTTGGGGGATAGAGGGGCTGACGAGAGTACTGTGTGGTTCTAACAACACATACTTCTTGGTACAACTTAAGAATTGCACATTTGGATGGAAGCAGCTAACTTTGTCTCTTGTTCAGATTTTGTTGTTTTGTGTGCCTGCCCTGTGTGCTGTGTTGTATGGACTTTGCGCTTAGGTCTAGGATGGAAACCTAGCTTTGCATTCCCTAGCTGTAGGATCTCAGGTAAATTGCTTTACTTCTCTGAGTCTCCATTTCCTCATACATAAAATAGTAATATTGTTAATAGCTATGAGGACAGAATTTTTGATGATTTGCCAAGAGAAAAGGAGATGTTATACTACATAGTTCTCTTGTGGGGGGGAAGGAGTGAATCAGTTTACAAGTCTGTTAGTGCTTTGGTATCACAGACTTAGGATTGTGGTTGTTGCATTTAGGAAGACCTCCGTGTGGATGGCCGTGGCTGTGAGGATTACCGATGCATTGAAGTGGAAACCGAAGTGGTGTCCAACACCAGCGGGTCTGCCAGGGTCAAGCTGGTGAGTACCGTGGCCACAGTCGATACCCAGGCAGAGAAATGGGTAGGCCCTAGGGAGCCAGCTGCAGGCCCCTCTGGGCTTCTGGAGTACAGATTGTTCCAGAGCAAATCTGAGACCCAAGCCAGCTCTGGAAGGAGGTCTGTCTAGATCTGAAGGCCTTCACCTTTTCAAAGGGCCACTTTGCAAGTCTCAGCATTGCTCCTGAAAGAGTCCCCTAGGGGCGTATCTCTGGGAGAGGAGGGAGGTGATAGGGTGCCTGGAATGAAGACCCTTCTTGCATGTGTTTGCAGGGTCACACAGACATCTTGGTGGGAGTGAAAGCGGAAATGGGGACGCCAAAACTGGAGAAACCAAATGAAGGTTACTTGGAGTTCTTTGTTGACTGGTCAGTACTATGCAGATGTTTCTAAAGAAAAACTGTTTAAAAAGATGAGGATTCAGAGAATGAACCTCTGGTTTCCTGTTGAGCGTACGTTTATTTTGTATTTACTTGGCATTCATCTAGCCAGCAGGTATTTACTGAGTTCCTCCTATGTGCCTGGCACTGGGATATGTAGAAGGAGGTCTTGGCTTGAGTCCTGCCCTTGTTCTAGTCTCCTGGCCTGCTGCTGGGCCTCATTTTCTCTGTCTGAAAAAGGAGGGTATCTATGAGGTAGCCCAGCATAGCACATAGTTATGAGAGTCAAATGAAATGGTGGGTATTATGGTACTTTGAAAAATATCACACGTGAATGATACGGATCATTTGGTCTAAAATGCCCTGTTTCTCTTGCTCTAGTTTTGCAGAAAACTTCATGACTTGCTGGGCAGAACAGGACTAGGGCCAGTCAAGCAGCCTGACAGGCTGAGGGAGTGGCAGCTAGGCAAGCAGTGTGGGTACTGGGAAGAGCAGGGACTCTGCCATCTGTAGCCAGCCAGCCTTGCTGCAGGCTTCCTCTTTGGTCTCCTTCTCTGTGACCTCAGGCTAGTGACTCAGTCTCTCTGTGCCTAAATTCCTTTATCTAAAAAATAGGGATAATAATACTGTTGGAATGGGAGGAAATGAAATAATGAAGACAGAGTGAACACCAACACGATGACTGGCTCCCAGTGGGCTTTCAATAAATGTTATTTCTCTCCCTCTTGTTACCAACCCCTTCTAGGGGTTGGGGCTTTTTAAGGGGTTGCTGGCCTGGTCTCTTCTATCTGTAACTTCTAACTAGGTTGTGACATGGCCTTCTTGAGGTGGATAAGGATCTCAATTGGCTCATGCCAGATGCAAGTATATAGTAATGGTACTGTATTAGTGGTCCCCAAGGCCATGCCTCTGTTGGAGATCTGCTGAAATGACTCACAAGTCTTAGCATATAGCTGTACTCATGGCTAAGATGTATTACAGCAATGAAAACATAGTACCCTATATGATGATTTGCCCAAGAGAGCGCATTGGAGACCCAGTACCCAAGATTTTTATTGGGGCTGGCCGCCTTCTGCTTAACCAAAATTCCAGACTATTAGAAGAAAGCACATGTTCAGCATATACCACATGACTTGCACATCTGGGTGGACCACAGTTCGCTGTTGACTGGAACATTTGGAGAGCCAAGTTTCCAGGTGCCAGCTTAGGTCCAACCTTGCAAGGAGGCCTTCTAAAGATAGCAGATTTGGGCCTGCAGTGTCAGCCCTTTTCTGCACAGATGCTACCCGACACTTGGATAGTGAGTTATTGTCTTACAGTCTTCACTTACACACACAGAAGTTGGTCCTTTCAACACACCTGTAAGAGAAATGACAAATGGAGTTCAGCGAGGGTAGGAGACTTTGTTAGGGTCATATAGCTAGCAGTGCCAATGCAGGCCTATCCAACTCTAAATCTTTGCTCTTTCAACTTCAGGTAGCCCACAGAAGTCAGATTTCAAAGGATATTAGAGTTCCCAGAATGTATCTGAGTTACCTTTCTGGCCAGTTTTCTTTCCAGACCATTCCTGCCCTCCTGTCCCTGCCCCAGCCCCCTTGCAGGCTCCTCTCCTGGTTCTGTGCAGCCACTCTCATCAGTCTGAGTTGTCCAGTGGAACTGGCCCATCTGTTAAGTTGCTGTGGATGATGATGACCTTGCTCAGGCCTCTGTCTTATCCCTTCCTTTGCTCTTAGAGGAAGAAACATACCTCTCATGACCTTGATCTGCCTAATTCAATTCAGTAAACAGTCTCTGAGGAGCAGACACCATGTGTGAGGAACTGTAATTTGCTTTCCTTTTCTTCCTCTTCATTATCTTCTCCCTCATTCATCTTAGGCAGACCAAAGATGGTCAGCCCAATGATACCAAAGAGAGGGATTGCACTGAGATGCTTGGTAGGGGGACAAGGTTCACTGTGGCTCTTATGTCTGAACATGACTCAAGGTTGTCATGCTGCTTGTTTCTTTCATGTCCCAGGTATAAAGGGAGGGTGGCTCCAGAGTGAGATGAAGCATGGAGCTGCCTCTTCCCAAGATTAGCTTCTAGTATAGCTTCTGTCTCCTGGTTGAGAGATGCTCCCTGCTGGTCTCTTTTCTGCCTTTGTAAGTCTTTGGAGGACCTCAACTGGCCCAGAAGCTCCAGTTCCCAGGGAGTTCTCCTAAGTCTCTTTCTCAAGACAGATGGTCGCAAGGTAGCACAGTATCAGTCCAGCAGGTAAAATCACCATGAGAGATTCTCAAAACTTTTATTTCCCTACATTGAAGGGACAGGGTGGTTTACTAAACATTGCTGGCAGCCACCTGTATCAGAATCTCATTTGAGTCTTCAAGGAGCAATTCTTAATTGTGTAAACAAACCAATCCCTCTGTTTTGATCCAGTGAATAGGAATGACTTCTGGGCACCTGTGGATGTCCCAGCCATCAGGATGCTGCCCCCACCCCAACCCTACTAGGGCCCTGGGCATGGGACCTCTGCTGGAGAGCTTCAGGGACTTGCGTATCCGCAGGCTGAAACAGAGTTGTTACCCAGCTTGAGGAAAGTAATGGGGGTGGGAGGGTCCTGTCAGGCTGAGCCCAGTTGACTTAATTACATACCAGCAACTTGCAGGTCTTAATTATTTAAATTCCCAGAAGACTAACTGCATTTCTGCGCTTTCTCCTGTTTTGTGTACTTGGAGTAACACATGGCACCTGAGGTAGACAATGCATCCCACCTCCATACTTTTCCCTGTGTCATAGGAATGATACCCTTGGAAAGGATCCCTGGCTTCACTATACCTGATCCCCATCCCAGTAGAGTAGTAAAGACCTGGGGTTCCTGAGCTCTGCTCAGAGGTGCCTGGTAGTACACTCACTGAGCTGGGAGCAAACTTGGACCTTCTCACTCCTGTCTCAAGTCTTCAGTTTGTTAGTGTGGCTTGAGAATAGGCCATTTTAAGTAAGAACTTTGACACTTTGGGAACATGGTTTCCATCTAGAGCACAGAGCAAGATAACAATTTCGTGAACATGTGTGTCACTCTGGGCTACCACTAGGTGGTAGTCCATCAGTCTCTTTTCAGCTCTCTAACCACCATGTTGGTGGGGTTAGGAACCGGTTTAGCTTTTCAGGGAGACGTTTTTAATAGAAGTTGCGATCATGTTTCATCCATAGATGTTCAGTGTGGCCAACAACTGTCACTTTCTTGTGGGATTTTACCTACTTTTCAATGTCATCACTTGTATTTTTTGCTAATATTGAACCAGAAGCTTTGAGCCATGAATTGGTGGGTGGAGCCACTTGATCTCTGTTCCTTACCTGCTTAATGCTACTTGAAGAGGGTGCTGTTCTTGGCCAAAGGGCTGGATGGGGACAAAGCAGAAAGCAACCTGAAGAAGTCTGCTAGCTGTACTCTGAACGAAAAGTGTCAAACTAATGAGATAACTCTCCCAGAAATTTCAAACAAGGACTTATGAATGAAAAGCTCAAAATGTGCTGCATTGCCATACCCATTTATAGAGAAGCTTCTGCAGGCTCTGAATTGAGCACATGTGCCACAGAAGAGTCAGGAATGGGACCTACCTCAGGGCTATACGATTGTTGGAGGGGTAAGGCCTGGAGGTAGTCCTGCCCCAGTTATACACTAAATCACTTTTTCTGGCTTGGGCCTGGCCTGGCCTGGCTAGAAGTCTCCATGGATTTGCAAGCTAGATTGATTGCAAGGGAAACAACAATGGGCCTAGTGTTTGAAGGCTTATTTCAGGTAGACATGGCCTTGATCTCAGCCTACCCCAGATTAACCAGAGATGCCAAGCAGGAGGAGTGGAGTGACGGTGATGAATCAGGAGGGGTGGAGAACTGGCAGGGGCAGCTTTCCCAGGATTTTTATTAGTTTTTCAGCTCAGTAAGCAATTTCCCAACACCTCTGGGAGAGGGGCTGGATCATACTTTATGAAGCATCTGAATTGGTTTTGGTAATTGTAAAAGAGAACTTTTTTTTTTGCCCCCCAAAAAACTCCAAGTGTATACTCCTCTATTGAAAGAATATATTGTGATGCCTATGAGTTGGGGGTAGGATTACCAGTCTGTGTTTGTACTTAATAGAGAGACATGCTTTTCATTTAGGATTCCCTTGGTCTGTATTCCTTGATTCCAACATTTGTGATTTAGTAATAAGTTCCAAGATCAGAGCATCCATTCATTACCTTGAAGCATAAGACAGGCCCAAGGAACATTAACCTGACTGATGTTAGACTGCAAGCCAAGTGTGCCAAAGTACACATGCAGGGAGAGTCCAGTGAAGCCTAACAGATAAGGCAGGACTGCCTGGGTTAGAATCTTAGCTCCTCGGTTGTGTAACATTGGCCAAAGTACCTAACCTCTCTATGACCTAGTTTCATTTTCTCTGACATGAGTGGACAGTAGAGCGGCCTCAGGGCTGGTGTGAGTTAGCACACGTATAGAGTGCTAGCAGTGGTGTCTAACACATATTGAAGAGTCAAAAAAGTTGTTCAAGTTCCCCTCCTTGTAAAATGAAAGAGTTGGACCATCTGAGGTCTCAATGTTAAACTGTAGGTCAGATGCCACCTGTAAGAGTTTTGTTTCACTTACGGGTTTTTTTTTTTGAAGGCAAATTAAAATGCCTTTAGGCAAGGCTGAAAAGTTTGCCATAGTCTCCATCAGTCCCTGTTGATGGCATCTTTTGTTCGGATATATGTAGTCACCTGGATGGCCTCTGCTGGCTTTTTTTTTTTTTTTTGTCATCTGGTGATGGTGTCTAAGGCCCTTTCCAGGCCTACATTTCTGTCCAACTCTATCAAAAAGTGTCCCATGCTGTGAGTACCCCTTGTGATGAGATGGAACCTCATTTCTCCATGCCAGCCCTTCTCTTCATCCTTAGGCAGAATACAGGTTTCTGGCTTTCCTCATATTACCCAAAGCGCTGCACCCCATCCCCACCCTGAACACTTCCCTTCCACTTTCCCAGCTTGCTGCCCAGAGGCACTGCTGGACACGGAGGATGTCCATGGTCTTATGAGCCTCTAAGTCTTCCTCTCTGCCTGGCTACCAGCTATGCTGAAAGAATGACATGTTTAAAAAAACAAAAAAAAGAAAAACTTTTTAAATGGGAAAATTTTCCTCTTTAAATTAGCCCAGTGTCCAAAAGACCAAAACAGTGAGGCCTGGCTTTGTAGGTAGGTTAATTTAGCCAGTTGGGCCTGGGGCGTTTTGAAAACCACCCTTTAGGGCTGTAGAAGAGTTTCTGCATCAGTCCTGGAGTCCAGGAGGATGTGGCTCACCGTGACCAGGAAAAAGCACACATTTGAAGTACAAGCATCTCTGGCTGGATTTGTCTACACAGATGTGTTTTTATACGCTTAAAAGTTGGAAACTTAATATTGATTGCTTAGTTTTTAAGTTAGAAGTGGTTGTGTTTTGCTGGCTGTGCAAAATAATAAACTTGGTCCCTGGTGACTTGATTATTTCACCACAAATGAGCTACTTTTCATGGGTCAGTGCCTGAGTCTAGCAGAGGTGGTGGGGGAAAAGCAAGGTCCTGTTGTGGTAATAAAGTTTCTCTTGGGGATTTTACATTGGGTTTCTGCTGGCTCATAGTTGTAGTGTTGCTGGGCAGCTGAGTTACAGGAGGTCTCTTCCTGCACACTCAGTGAGACCTCCACCTGGGTGGGGGAGGGTTCTTGACTCTGAATAAGAAAGAATTATCGAACAGGTCAGGCAAATATAGGCAACGAAGGAATTCATTAAAACGAGAGTAGCACCACATGGTAGGAGCTGTGCAGGCAGCAGAGAACAAGGAAGACCAGAGGGAGGAAAGGGAAGGTCATTGAACTCTTGCTCGGCATAGGGCAGATGCCTTGACATATCCTGAAGCCAAGGTCACCTGGCATCTAGTGTCCACTTGAATTTGCACACTGTGGGAACTAAGCCTCTACCACCCAGGACTGAGGGAGCCACAGAGCACTGGATGGAGTGAGATTATGTTCTGAGAACTTTCCAAAGGCAAGGAAAGGAGGTTTTCGGGCAGGCTACTAAAGAGCAGGATCCTGCTGCTGCAGTCCTGTCTGGGTCATCCAGGCAATGGGAACTCGCAAGCCCAAGTGAGAGCTCTCAATAGCCTTTTCTTACTTTTCTGAAGTAGGACAGAGAGAGTGAAGATTTGTACTTAAGTCTAGAAAATTGAATGAAATAGCGAAGTAACAAAGATGCTTTCCACTGGAAGAGCGCAGGGACAAAACAGTAAGTTGAGCAGTGAGAAGTCTTTATTCAAGACCAAGTACACACTCGAAGAAAGGAGAGTGTAGGGAAAAAAAAAAAAAAGAAAGGGGAGTGTGGGCAACTTTAGACAGGAGGTGCACTTAAGGGGTTAGGATTCTGTCTTTAAGGTTTTCAAGAATGGGACAAAGTGGGGGGAGCGTGGGCTTGACATGTGGACTCATGATGTCTATCTCCGGTGAGACACATTGTGTCACCATCCATAGTCTGTCGTCTAGATATTCTGTCAGATAAACTTAACACAAGGAGTTTCTTGATCCTGTTCTTCTCCAGGATAGTGGTTACCCTCAAACAGTGGTGACATATCATTTAGGACTGCTTGCCCTGCCTTAAGATAGAGTCGGGTGTCAGCTGATTACCATAAAATATGTTAGGAATCTTACTTCCTAACTCCTAGGTTTTTAAAATGGAATCTTAGCCTTTAGATGGAGTCCCTCCTGTTCTTTTTTTTTTTATTAAGGTATTATTGATATACACTCTTATGAAGGTTTCACATGAAAAAACAATGTGGTTACTACATTTACCCATATTATTAAGTCCCCACCCATACTCCAATGCAGTCACTGTCCATCAGACTAGAGAGCCCTGATATAAACCCACAGATTCATTATTTGCCTTCTCTGTGCTACACTGGCTTCACTGTGACCCCTCACATCATGTGTACTAAACATAATACCCCTCAATCTGCTTCTCCCTCCCTCCCCACCCCTCCTCTTTGGTAACCGCTAGTCCCTTCTAGGAGTCTCTGAGTCTGCTGCTGTTTTGTTCCTTCAGTTTTGCTTCGTTGTTATACTCCACAAATGAGGGAAATCATTTGGCACTTGTATTTTTCCGCCTGGCTTATTTCACTGAGCATAATATCCTCCAGCTCCATCCATGTTGTTGCAAATGGCAGGATTTGTTTCCTTCTTATGGCTGAGTAGTATTCCATTGTGTATATGTACCACATCTTTTTTATCCATTCATCTACTGATGGACACTTAGGTTGCTTCCATATCTTGGCTATTGTAAAAAGTGCTGCAATAAACACAGGGGTGCATATGTCTTTTTGAATCTGAGAAGTTGTATTCTTTGGGTAAATTCCAAGGAGTGGGATTCCCGGGTCAATTGGTATTTGTATTTTTAGTTTTTTGAGGAACCTCCATACTGCTTTCCACAATGGTTGAACTAGCTTACATTCCCACCAGCAGTGTAGGACGGTTCCCCTTTCTCTGCATCCTCACCAGCATTCGTTGTTCTTAGTCTTTTTGATGCTGGCCATCCTTACTGGTGTGAGGAGATATCTCATTGTGGTTTTAATTTGCATTTCCCTGATGATTAGTGATGTGGAGCATCTTTTCATGTTCTGTTGGCCATCTGAATTTCGTCTTTGGAGGACTGTCTCTTCATACCTTCTACCCATTTTTTAATCGGGTTATTTGCTTTTTGGGTGTTGAGGCATGTGAGTTCTTTATATATTTTGGGTGTTAACCCCTTGTTGGGTATGTCATTTACAAATATATCTCCCATACTGTAGGATGCCTTTTTGTTCTGTTGATAATGTCCTTTGCCGTACAGAATCTTTTTAGTTTGATGTAGTCGCATGTGTTCATTTTTGCTTTTGTTTCCCTTGCTCCAAGAGATGCGTTCAGGAAAAAGTTGTTCATGTTTATATTCAGGAGATTTTTGCCTATGTTGTCTTCTAAGAGTTTTATGGTTTCATGACTTACATTCAGGTCTTTGATCCATTTTGAGTTTACTTTTGTGTATGGGGTTAACAATAATCCAGTTTCATTCTCTTGCATGTAGCCGTCTAGTTTTGCCAACACCAGCTTTTGAAGAGGCTGTCATTTCCCCATTGTGTGTCCATGGCTCCTTTATCATATATTAAGTGCCGTATATGGTTGGGTTTATATCAGGGCTCTCTAGTGTGTTCCATTGGTGTATGGGTCTGTTCTTGTTCCAATACCAAATTGTCTTGATTACTGTGGCTTTGAAGTAGAGCTTGAGTTAAGGAGTGAAATACCCCCAGCTTTACTCTTCCTTCTCAGGATTGCTTTGGCTATTTGGGGTCTTTGTGGTTCTATATGAATTTTAGAATGATTTTTCTCTAGTTCGTTGAAGAATGCTGTTGTTATTTTGATAGGAATTGCATTGAATCTGTAGATTGCTTTAGGAAGGATGGCCATTTTAACAATATTAAGTCTTCCTATACATGTACATGGGGTGTGTTTCCATTTATTGGTATCTTCTTTAATTTCTCTCATGAGTGTCTTGTAGTTTTCAAAGTATAGCTCTTTCACTTCTTTGGTTAGTTTTATGCCTAGGTATTTTATTCTTTTTGATGCAATTGTGAATGGAATTGTTTTTCTGATTTCTCTTTCTGCTAGTTCATCGTTAGTGTATAGGAATGCAACAGATTTCTATGTATTAATTTTGTATCCTGCAACTTTGTTGAATTCAGATGTTAGATCTAGTAGTCTTGGAGTGGATTCTTTGGGGTTTTTTATATACAATATCATGTCATCTGCAAATAGTGACAGTTTAACTTCTTCCTTACCAATCTGGATGCCCTTTATTTCTTTGTTTTGTCTAATTTCCATGGTGAGCACCTCCAGAACTATGTTGAATAAAAGTGGGGAGAGTGGCATCCTTGTCTTGTTCCTGATCTTAAAGGAAAGGCTTTCAGCTTCACGCTGTTAATTATTATGTTTTCTGTGGGTTTGTCATATATGGCCCTTATTATGTTAAAGTACTTGCCCTCTATACCCATTATGTTGAGAGTTTTTATCATGAATGGATGTTGAATTTTGTCAAATGCGTTTTCAGCATCTATGGAGGTGATGATGTGGTTTTTGTCCTTCTTTCTGTTGATGTGGTGGATGATGTTGATGGATTTTCGAATGCTGTACCACCCTTGCATACCTGGGATGATCCTTACTTGATCATGATGGATGATCTTTTTGATGTATTTTTGAATTCAGTTTGCTAATATTTTGTTGAATATTTTTGCATCTCTGTTCATCAGGGATATTGGTCTGTAATATTCTTTCTTTGTGGTGTCTTTGCCTGGTTTTGGTATTAGAGTGATGCTTACCTCAGAGAATGTGTTTGGAAGTATTCCCTCTTCTACTTTTTGGAAAACTTTAAGGAAGATGGGTATTAGGTCTTCACTAAATGTTTGATAAAATTCAGCGGTGAAGTCATCTGGTTCCGGCATTTTGTTCTTAGGTAGTTTTTTGATTACCAATTCGATTTTGTTGCTGGTAATTGGTGTGTTCACATTTTCTGTTTCTTTCTGGGTCAGCCATTGGCGGTTGTATATTTCTAGAAAGTTGTCCGTTTTTTCTAGGTTATCCAGTTCGTTAGCATATAATTTTTCATAGTATTCTCTAATAACTCTTTGTATTTCTGTCATGTCTGTAGTGAATTTTCCTTTCTCATTTGTGATTCTGTTTATGTGTGTAGACTCTCTTTTTTTCTTAGTAAGACTGGCTACGGGTTTATCTATTTTGTTTATTTTCTTGAAGAACCAGCTCCTGCTTTCATTGATTCTTTCTATTGTTTTATTCTTCTTGATTCTATTTATTTCTGCTCTTATCTTTATTATGTCCCTCCTTCTACTGACTTTGTGCCTCATTTGTTCTTTTTCTAGTTGTGTTAATTGTGAGTTTAGACTGTTTATATGGGATTGTTTTTCTTTTCTGAGGTAGGCCTGTACTGCAATATACTTTCCTCTGAGCATAAGTCTTCACTGCGTCCCACAGATTTTGCAGTGTTGAATTACTGTTGTCATTTGTCTCCATATATTGCTTGATCTCTGTTTTTATTTGGTCATTGATCCATTGATTATTTAGGAGCATGTTATTAAGCCTCCATGTGTTTGTGGGCTTTTTCATTTTCTTTGCATAATTTATTTCTAGTTTCATACATTTGCAGTCTGAGAAACTAGTTGGTACAATTTCAATTTTGAATTTACTGAGGTTGTTTTTATGGCCTAGGATATGATCTATTCTTGAAAATGTTCCATTTGCACTTGAGAAGAATGTGTATTCTGCTGCTTTTAGGTGTAGAGCTCTGTAGATGTCTGTTAGGTCCATCTGTTCTAATGTGTTGTTCAGTGCCTCTCTCTTTTTACTTATTGTCTATCTGCTTGATCTGTCCTTTGGAGTGAGTGGTGTGTTGAAGTCTCCTAGAATGAATGCATTGCATTCTATTTCCCCTTTTAATTCCATTGGTATTTGTCTCACATATGTAGGTGCTCCTGTGTTGGGCACATAGATTTTTATAGTGGTTATTTCTTCTTTTTGGATTGACCTATTTATTATTATGTATGTAATGTCCTTCTTTGTCTCTTGTGACTTTCTTTATTTTGAAGTCTATTTTGTCTGATACAAGTACTGCAACTCCTGCTTTTTTCTCCCTATTAGTTGCATGAAATATCTTTTTCCATCCCTTTACTTTTAGTCTGTGTATGTCTTTGGTTTTAAAGTGAGTCTCTTATAGGCAGCATATAGGTGGGTCTTGTTTTTTTATCCATTCAGTGACTATGTCTTTTGATTGTGTATTCAGACCATTTACATTTAGGGTGCTTATCGATAGGTATGTACTTATTACCATTGCAGGCTTTAGATTCATGGTTACCAAAGGTTCAACATTAACTTCCTTACTATCTAAGACTCTAACTTAACTCACTTAATATGGTATTACAAAGACAATCTAAAGGTTCTTTTTTTTTCTTCCTCCATTCTTTATATATTAGGTATCATATTCTGTACCCTTTGTCTATCCTTTGATTGACTTTGGGGGTAGTTGTTTTAATTTTGTATTTGCGTAGTAATTAACTGTTCTACTTTCTTTATTATGGTTTTATTACCATTGGTGACAGCTATTAAACCTTAGGAACACTTCCATCTATAGCAGTTCCTCAAAAATACACTGTAGAGGTGGTTTGTGGGAGTTAAATTCTCTCAGCTTTCGCTTATCTGGAAATTGTTTAATCCCTCCTTCAAATTTCAGTGATAACCTTGCCGGACAAAGTATTCTTGGTTCGAGGCCCTTCTGCTTCATTGCATTAAATATATCATGCCACTCCCTTCTGGCCTGTAAGGTTTCTGCTGAGAATTCTGATGATAGCCTGGTGGGCTTTCCTTTGTATGTGATCTTATTTCTCTCTCTGGCTGTTTTTAATAGTATGTCCTTATCCTTGATCTTTGCCATTTTAATTATTATATGTCTTGGTGTAGTCTTTCTTTGGTCCATTGTGTTGGGAGATCTGTCCACCTCCATGGCCTGAGAGACTGTCTCCTTCCCCAGATTGGGGAAGTTTTCACCAATCATCTCCTCACAGACACTTTCTATCCCTTTTTCTCTATTCTTCTTCTTCTGGTTCCTCTCTAATATGAATAATTGGTCCCACAGTTCTCTCAATATTCTTTCATTCTTCGAGATCATTTTTTTTTCTGTGTGCCTCAGCTTCTTTGCATTCCTCTTCTCTAATTTCTATTTCATTTATCACCTCCTCCACCGTATCTAATCTGCTTTTAATACCCTCCATTGTGCTCTTCAGCAATTGGATCTCCAACTGGAATTCATTCCTGAGTTCTTGAAAATTTTTATGTATCTCCATGAGCATGGTAATGAATTTTATTTTGAAATCCCTTTTAGGGTGATTCATGTGATCAATTTCATTTTAATCTTTTTCAGGTGTATTCATAATTTTACTTGGAACCAGGTTTCTTTGGCATTGCATATTTGTATATGGCGCCCTCTTGTGCCCAGAAACTGTACTCTCTGGAGCTGCTCAGACCCCGAAGCAATGTCGTGGGTGCAGGGGAGTGGTATTGGTGCCTGTGGGGAGGAAAGAGCTGTTTCCTGCTTCCTGGCTGCTATGCCTGCCTCCACTGCCAGAACCAGTGGGCCAAGCACACAGGTATAAGCCTCTATGCTTTGAATTTGTAGGCGGGGCTTCCCTCTGGGTGGCCTGACACCAAGGCAGGGTTTGCTGGTTTGCGAGCCACGTGGGGCTGGCCGGGATGAAGGCACTGCAGGCTGCGTATCATGGAGGGGGGCCTTGGAACTGTGTAGGCAGCCAGGGGGCTGTAGCGCCTGAAGATCGTGAAAGGTCCCAACCTGATGGGCAGAGTGCATCCAGACAATTTTGTCTCCCTGTCCTTTCTCCTGAGCAGTAAGGTCTGTGCAATCCCTGCCCCTTTAGCAGCCTTCTCGCTGTTAGGAAGTCTCTCAAGACTGCCTGCCTTTGTTTTGTCCCAAAGCTGCTGGATATGGATCCCTTTTTTCCACAAGCAGCCAGAATCTCAGTCTGTGCAGGTATTTTGCCTGTCTTAGCTTTCCAACCTCCCTAATCACCAGAGCACCATGAAGTGTAGGTTTGTGCTCCCAGCGCCGATCTCCAGAGCTAGGTGTTCAGTAGTCCCAGGCCTCCACTCCCTCCCCGCTCCATTTCTCTTCCTCCTGCCTGTGAACTGGTATGGGGGAAGGGCTTGGGTCCTGCCGGGCCACAGCTTTGGTTCGTTACCCGTTTCCGTGAGGTCTATTCTTTTCTCCAGGTGTATGCAGTCTGGTGCAGCCCTCTCTCTTGTTGCTCTTTCAGGATTATTTGTATTAATTATATTTTCATATTATATGTGGTTTTAGGAGGAGGCCTGTTTCTCACCTCTCATGCCGCCATCTTTAATCCCTCCCTCCTGTTCTTATTATACTATTTATATCTTGGCCTTTTCATCAAAGACAGGAAAAATTAATCATGATGCTTGTTTCATGTCCCTGCCCTACCTCAGTAAGGGAAGACTGTATGATTGGGGAATCAAAGTTACTGTACACTGAACAATATACTGATTATTTTAAGATTCATTCTTACACTTGCATTAGGATGTACTAGGCAAAAGGGACATTTAAATACAGTAGGTGAGGTTTTTTTATGGCATAACACTAATGGGATAAGCATGGCCTTGAGCCTTTACACAGCATTTTGCTTTGTTTGGAATCCCTCTGTCGGTCTGTGGTCTCGCCAGCTCACACTCATCTTCAAGTTTGAGGTTTCCTATAACCCTCACCAATGACTGACATTCTCCCTAGCCCCCCACTGCTGCTGTTTTCTCCCCACTACTTCATTGGAATGGCTGGCTTAGGGTCTGCATCTGCCTCGCTCAGTCTCTAGGTCTCCAGCGCCTAGCACTGGGCTGCACCTTCCAGGTGAGTGAGTGGATGGGCAGAAAGGCTGAGGACAGAAAGCCTCAATATATGGTTTTGTATAGACCATACTGAAACAATGAGTTTCTTACCTTTCTGGGCCTTATTCATTACAGTAAATGGTTACCGGAGGGTTTACTTATCTCACAGATGTATTAAGAGTTATGAGAATCTGTTTTTGTTAAGCAAAACCCTAAAAAATTTCCTGGAAAACACTTTTGAGAGTGCTTAGGGTGGCAAATGTTGATGCTTCTTCACTCTTTATTGAGATAATTGGGCATAAGATTCAAGAGGCCAAAATGGAAAAGGGTTTCTCTTAAAAAATACAAAGTAAAAGGGATAGCCTAGTATGTAATCTGCCAGCAGTCTCTTATTCTGTTTTCCTGCTTTTCACTACAGTGATAATCTAAGGTTTATGTGGTAGCTCTAGTGTACTATCATACAAACCTGCTAAATCATTCCAGAAAGGTTATTGTACTTATGTGTGATCTTTGATTTTGAGAGTATCATATGCATTCTAAGGCTGTGGACACTAGGGATGGCATACATCATGTAACCCCTCTGTAAGCAGACTGACTTTCTGGGTCTCCCAAGCTTCCTGGGCCTTCCAGAGAAGATTACTTACTATGCTCTCAAGATAAGGGAGTTAGTTGTTAGAGGCTGAGGTTCATTTTACCACTGCACCCTTTTTTCTCTTTGGTTAAAGTTGGTTTCTGTTGGAAGTCTGGGCTCCTCCCATCACACCCAGTGACAAACCCAGGGCACAGTGCTGGTCTGGCTAACTACTCATGTCTGGAGGCTGGGAAAGTGGTGGTTGCCATCTTTTCCTCACCTGAGTGGCTTTCCTTATAGCGCTGGCTGTTCTGGCGTTCCACAGGGAAGCTAGAATAAAGCCTTGCACCTTTCCTTTTTCATTTGAAAAGACTCACCCAGCTTTTCTGTTGCCCTTCCATGTAGTTCAGCCAATGCTACCCCTGAATTTGAAGGTCGAGGAGGTGATGATCTTGGCATGGAGATTGCTAACACCCTCTCCCGGATATTTAACAATAAGAGCAGCGTGGACCTCAAGGCCCTCTGCATTAGTCCTCGGGAGCACTGCTGGATTCTGTATGTGGACGTGCTGGTAAGTATCACATTACAGTAGCTTTGTTGGAGACCAGTCGGCCTTCTTTTCACTCTGCTTTTTCTGCTCTTCAAGGGGATGCTTTCAACTTCCAAGGTGAGATTAGTTGGGAAAAGATTGATCTCCTGTAATAGTTTTTTTTATTAAATACAACACATATATAGTAGCCTACATATAAAGCCATCCTACAATAAAGTTACAGTTATATCATGGTAGCACCTGAAATTATCCAAAGAGGTTTTCAGGGAAGAAAAAAAACAAGGGATACTCTCCAGATGGTGCCTAGCAGAGCTGATGGCAGAATTTACACAGGTGCATATCTTTCTGTGTGAAATGATGGTTTGCTCTTTACGTGCAGTTTCATTTGACTCTTACGAATGTTTTATGACAGGGCATTGGTATTTGTCCATTTATAAGTGAGGGAGCAGGACACAGAGAGCTAAAGTAACTAGCCTAACAGGCCTCAGCTTGTGAGCAGTGGTTTTGGGCCTCGCAGGCAGGTTTGTTTAGTGTGGGTGCCTGCTTGTGACCTAACAGCCATCCTCCCTTGAAGACACCCTGTGCCCACCAGCTGTGCCCTCGTTTCCCAGGTGGGGACTCCAAGATTCTGGCTCTCCCTCCTCCGGTGTCTGCTCCTGCAGGCCTCTTTCTAGTCCAGCCCTCGCTTTCCTCCCTGCGCTGTCCCGCCCAGGTGCTCCTGAGCTTGGGCCGGGGTGCTTGACAGTCGCCTCTCCCGGAGCTCTAGTTCATTTCGCCAGTTGCTTTTCACGTACAGGCTCGTTGGGTCTAGCTTATTCCTTTTCATTAAATTTTATGAACCTTGAGATTAGTGACTACATTTTCACTTCAAGTTGAGGACACAGGCTAAGCCACTGACCAACAGATTCTCTTATGAATCTAAAGCTCAAGCAGATCTCGTGGACTGATAGTGAACTTTGTGATGAGAAATAGCTTGGCTGTCTCTAAATGCTGGCCCTGCATGAAACAGGGTAAGACTTTCTGGGTACTTTTAAATTAATTTGATAGTAGAGTGAGCATAGTCAGCCAAAAGATAGCACTGGTGACCATGGTCCAGCTGGTTGGGGCTGTTCTGAATGCTGGTGCTAATAGTGAAAAGTAATGAAATAACAAGTTCATTTGCTTTTTCTTATCTCTGATAAGCAGGAAGTACCTTGTAGTGTGACTCCTACCAAGCAGGCAGTTTTGCAGGATCAAATTTTAAGGAGGTGGGAATGGGCAGCCTACGGTCCTTTCTGATAAGCCGCAGGCTTAGGCTTCATAGCTGCCCAGGGAGGTGCAGCCCAGAGATATGAGCTCCAAAGCCCCACCTCACATCCACAGACATTACGTCCTCTCCCTTTCCTGCAGAGAAGGTAAGGGCACGAGTGTGGTGGGCAGCCCGTTTGTCCTTTGGTGAGCCTGCTCTCTCCCTTCTCAGCATCTGTGTGCGCTTGTGGCTCTGCAGCTGGCTCTGTGATGGGGCCTGATGCTCTTCTGATTCAGTCAAGAGGCCTGTTCTCTCAGTGAAAGCTTTTGCAAAACTGATGGACATGGGACAGTATTTCAGCTTAGAACCAGCACCTTCTTCCCTGAGCAGGGGATGTATGGTAAGCAGGAGTGTCTCCAGGTGCACTGTGTCCCTGTCATATGCAGACCATTCTTTTTAAAACTCCTTGCATTTGGATTTCTTCTCTAATTTTTTTAAGTTTTATTTCTTTTGGACAAAGACATGAGCTTTTGAAATGTAAACCTCAGAAAAGTTTTTAATGAATTAGAAAAACATTTTAAGAAGTTAGTTAATGAGATAGATCAGTATTTGTCATTCACATAATTCACATCTATGGAGGGGCTTCTTTTCCATGAAAGCAAGTGGTTGCTTTCAGCCTTGACAGGAGTGTGCCTTGTACATGTGAAGTGGGGGTAGGCTTTTATTTGGGAATTAAGTTTTTATGCTACATCTAAAAATATACTGAATATATTGAGTCCATGCTTGAAGCAAGGTGGTAGAAATCCAGTCTTGTCACTGGGATTTCAAAAAATGAATCTCCTGTGATTTATTTTTACCAACTGGTCTGGATTGCCCTCAGGTAGAGCCCATCTTTCAAATATTCACTGGGCAACCTTCTGTGTTTTCATGCTTTTACACATTTTTTCCCATATTTTTTCCCCCTTAGTGGGTTATTTGATGAGAGTAGAAATTTGACTTCATGGGAACTTTACTCTTCTTTGTTCTTCATAGTTCTTTAATGGCACTGGTTTTCAGTGTACAGGTGACTCTTGGTGGGGAGATCAGTCACACAGCTGTCTTGTGATGGGCCCAGGAATGGGGATGAGGAACAGCACGGGGTCTGGGGCACTGGGCACAGGAAGGAAAGAGCGAGGAGTCAGCGTAGCATCTGGCCAGGTGTCAGGAGGTGCTGAGCCTGGGGTTCTGTGAGAACAGTACGGGGAGACCCATTTCCTTCTTGGTAGGCTCTACTCAACCCCAGAAGGCTAACAGAGTAAATTGTGCTGTTCCCCCTAAAGAACCATTCTAGGATTTGTGTATCTAACGGGGAGGTGTGTTTGTGATCAACTATGTCTTCTTCTCCAGCTGTGTTCCTTCCCCATCCCTGTTACAGGAAGGATTTTATCCCCAGAGGGCTGGTCACCTGAGACCTTCTTTGGGACCATAGGCCTGACTCTGTAACACTACATGTTGTGCTAGAACCTCCCTTTCTCTGCCCAGCTCATCTGGGCCTATTCACATAGCTCAGTCGGGCAACTTTGGGTCTCCATGTCCCACTCCACGCACCCTCCTGCCTCTTGGCTTTACCATTGTGCATAGCAGGAAGATTCTTGCTAGGCTGGGCCTGCTTGGCAGCAAGAGAGGAGGCAGGATCTGTGAGCACCTGTTAATGTGTTATGTGCCAGGTCTCATTTAATCCTCATGGCCACCCTGCCAAGAAGCATGGCTTTGCTTTACTGAGGGACAAACCAAAGCGCAGAGGCCACATAACCAGCAAGTGACGGAGAAGAGTGTCAAGCCCACACTGCCCAACCTGGGTTCCTCATTGTGTGAATTGGAAGGCCCAGGCATATGGCCTGCCTGTCTTCTGTAAATAATCACCAGGCTCTTTCTTCACAACAACCGTTCTGCTGGGCTCTGAAGATACAGGAATGAACAAACCTGACAGGGTCCCGTCCTCAGGAGTTCACAGTTCATGGGAAGAGGAGACAGCAACACACGGAAATACATGACTTTTCTTTCTACAAGTGACTTCCTCTCCTTTCTTCCTTAGGGCAGCCCAGTTGGCTTTATCTGTAACCTGAGGCCAAGGCTTCTCTAAAATGAGGACAGAAGGATGTGTCACCTTTTACTTAATAATGTGCTGTAACCTTCTCAGCTGAATGAGCACACAAAAGTATGGTCAACACTTTTGCCCATGGGCAAAAACTTGTATAAAAGACCTTAGTTTTTATTGTACTTAATGTAAAACACAGAGTGTTATGTGTTTGAGCATCAGATGTACATTGGTGATCACATACTGGCAGGTAACTGCACTGATAAATGTGATCTTGGTAACAGCTGTAGTCTCAGTGAATGTGCCATTTTCTGCTTTTTTGGAGGCTGGGCATGTGTTAGCAAAGATGAGAGTAATGTGTTCAGTGCAATGGGGAGCTATTTGGGGCAAAATAAAGGTGATCAGTTGCTCCTCCAGCTTAGGCCCAACTGGCTGGAGGAACTGTTAGGGGAGATCTGCTGCAGGCTGAGGCCTCTTGAGTCATGGTACTACAGCCAGGGCCAACTGTTCTCGCATGCAAGGCCCTTGTAAGCACAGCCACGAGAAAGCAGCACTTGCAATTAGCATGAACACATGGTGAGTGTCAGCGAGCCACGAGAACAGCCAAGCTTTCTTATCTTTATTTTATAAACACTCAGTCAGCATTTCATGGGAACCAGTGTCCTTTAATTGGGGTGATACTTTAAGAAATGATACTTACTGTTTCTTCCCCCTCACTCCTTATCTCCCTTAGTTGCTGGAATGTGGTGGAAATTTGTTTGATGCCATCTCCATTGCTGTGAAGGCTGCTCTCTTCAGTACAAGGTAAGTCTTCCTAGAAACAGCCCCACAGACCTGTGGAGAACCTGACAGGCACTTGAGATGTAACACTGAGGACACTGCTATTGAAGCTCATATGTGAAGATACAAGGGTTTAGCATTAAACACAGCAGTATTTCTTTTTAATAATTTATTTTGGTATCATTATTCTACAGTTACATGTGCAATATTATGGTTATTAAACTACCCCCTTCATCATGTCCCCCCCACCAACCCCATTACAGTCACTGTCCATCAGCATAGTGAGATGCTATAGAATCACTACTTGTCTTCTCTGAGTTGTACAGCCCTCCCCATGGCCCCCCAACATTACATCTGCTAATTGTAATGCCCCTTTTTCCCTCTTATCCCTCCCTTCTCACCCATCTTCCCCAGTCCCTTTCCCTTTGGTAACTATTAGTCCGTTCTTGGGTTCTGTGAGTCTGCTGCTGTTTTGTTCCTTCAGTTTTTTTCTTTGTTCTTATACTCCACATATGAGTGAAATCATTTGATACTTGTCTTTTTTCGGCTTGGCTTATTTCACTGAGCATAATACCCTCTAGCTCCATCCATGTAGTTGCAAATGGTAGGATTTGTTTTCTTCTTATGGCTGAATAATATTCCATTGTGTATATGTACCACATCTTCTTTATCCATTCATCTACTGATGGACACTTAGGTTGCTTCCATTTCTTGGCTATTGTAAATAGTGCTGCGATAAACATAGGGGTGCATCTGTCTTTTTCAAACTGGGCTGCTGCATTCTTAGGGTAAATTCCTAGGAGTGGAATTCCTGGGTCAAATGGTATTTCTATTTTGAGTTTTTTGAGGAACCTCCATACTGCTTTCCACAATGGTTGAACCAATTTGCAGTCCCACCAGCAGTGTAGGAGGGTTCCCTTTTCTCCACATCCTCGCCAACATTTGTTGTTTGTGTTTTGGATGTTGGCCATCCTTACTGGTGTGAGGTGATATCTCACTGTGGTTTTAATCTGCGTTTCTCTGATGATTAGCAATGTGGAGCATCTTTTCATGTGCCTGTTGGCCATCTGAGTTTCTTCTTTAGAGAAGTGTCTATTCATGTCCTCTCCCATTTCTTAATTGGATTATTTGCTTTTTGTTAAACACAGCAGTATTTAATGTTAAACTCCAGAAAATAGATTTTAGAAGTTAAAATAAAATATGTGTATATGTTTCTGTATTTCTTCTTTGTATTGTTATTTTCATAAAGAACCGTGTTAACATGTAGAAAAATACTAGAAAACTGCAGAGAAGCAAAAAGAGTAGAAACCAAGTATAGGTCAGTCAATGTCTGCTCTGCTGTATGCCCAGAACCATGAACAATGCCTGTCACACTGTAGGAGCCCATATAGTCCTTGACTGGACACATGAATGTCCTAAAAGCAAGGTAGTAGCCTGCTCTTTCGTGTAAGTTAAGAGCAGGAAATAGTTATGCTACTGTGCTTCAGCTTCCAAGGAAGGCTGTGTGTAAAGGGACACAGCACTAAACTTTTTTAGAGTTGCCATTTCCACTGATGATTTGATTATGTCGACTTTTCCCCTTCTGTGCACCAGGTTTTCGAGGAAAGGTTGCAGCATTTAAAAATTAGTATGTGGGTGGGGTGTTCATTCCATGAAGGAGCTTTCTTTAAGGTAATGGGTAATCCTGGTGTACTAGAAAATTAGGATGGAAACTTCTAGGGATATATTCTAAGGAAGTAATTGGATAAGTGAGCACAGTATTATTCAGAGATGCTTATTACATCTTTGTAATTGCGAGAAATTGAAAACAATTTGAATGTCCCCACATAGGGGATTGAAATCACTCAGTAGCATATTTAGAGGTGTGTTAATATGGAAAACCAGTCACTAAATACAGCCCTCTCATCCTGTTTGTTTGTTTTGTTATATTTTCTTTTTAATTTTTTATTAAGATATTTTTTTTATTAAGGTATTATTGATATACACTCTTAAGAAGGATTCACATGAAAAAACAATGTGGTTACTACATTATAAAGTCCCCACCCATACCCCAGTGCAGTCACAGTCCATCAGTGTAGTAAGATGCCACAGATTCACTATTTGCCTTCTCTGTGCTACACTGGTTTCCCCGTGATCCCGCACACCATGTGTACTAAACATAATACCCTGCAATTCCCTTCTCCCACTCTCCCAACCCACCCTCCCACACCCCTCCCCTTTGGTAACCACTAGTTCCTTCTTAGAGTCTCTGAGTCTGCTGCTATTTTGTTCCTTCAGTTTTGCTTCGTTGTTAAACTCCACAAATGAGGGAAATCATTTGGCACTTGTATTTTTCCGCCTGGCTTATTTCACTGAGCATAATATCCTCCAGCTCCATCATGTTGTTGCAAATGGTAGGATTTGTTTCCTTTTTATGGCTGAGTAGTATTCCATTGTGTATATGTACCACTTCTTCTTTATCCATTCATCTACTGATGGACACTTAGGTTGCTTCCATATCTTGGCTATTGTAAAAAGTGCTGCAATAAACACAGGGGTGCATATGTCTTTTTGAATCTGAGAAGTTGTATTCTTCGGGTAAATTCCAAGGAGTGGGATTCCCGGGTCAATTGGTATTTGTATTTTTAGTTTTTTGAGGAACCTCCATACTGCTTTCCACAATGGTTGAACTAGCTTACATTCCCACCAGCCTTGTAGGACGGTTCCCCTTTCTCCGCATCCTCACCAGCATTTGTTGTTCTTAGTCTTTTTGATGCTGGCCATCCTTACTGGTGTGAGGTATAGCTCATTGTGGTTTTAATTTGCATTTCTCTGATGATTAGTGATGTGGAGCATCTTTTCATGTTCTGTTGGCCATCTGAATTTCTTCTTTGGAGGACTGTCTCTTCATATCCTCTGCCCATTTTTTAATCGGGTTATTTGCTTTTTAGGTGTTGAGGTGTGTGAGTTCTTTATATATTTTGGATGTTAACCCCTTGTCGGATATGTCAATTCCGATAGATATATTCTCCCATACTGTAGGATGCCTTTTTGTTCTGTTGATGATGTCCTTTGCTGTACAGAAACTTTTTAGTTTGATGTAGTCCCATGAGTTCATTTTTATTTTTGTTTCCCTTGCTCGAGGAGATGCATTCAGGAAGAAGTTGCTCATGCTTATATTTAGGAGATTTTTACCTATGTTGTCTTCTAAGAGTTTTACGGTTTCATGACTTACATTCAGGTCTTTGATCCATTTTGAGTTTACTTTTGTGTATGGGGTTAACAATAATCCAGTTTCATTCTCTTGCATGTAGCCGTCTAGTTTTGCCAACACCAGCTGTTGAAGAGGCTGTCATTTCCCCATTGTATGTCCATGGCTCCTTTATCATATATTAATTGACCATATATGGTTGGGTTTATATCAGGGCTTTCTAGTCTGTTCCATTGGTCTATGGGTCTGTTCTTGTGCCAGTACCAAATTGTCTTGATTACTGTGGCTTTGTAGTAGAGCTTGAAGTTGGGGAGCATAATCCCCCCAGCTTTATTCTTCCTTCTCAGGATTGCTTTGGCTATTCTGGATCTTCTGTGGTTCCATATGAATTTTAGAATTATTTTCTCTAGTTTGTTGAAGAATGCTGTTGGTATTTGGTAGGAATTGCATTGAATATGTAGATTGCTTTAGGCAGGATGGCCCTTTTGACAGTATTAATTGGTCCTTTCCATGAGCATGGGATGTGTTTCCATTTATTGGTATCTTCTTTAATTTCTCTCGTAAGTATCTTGGAGTTTTCAGAGTATAGGTCTTTCACTTCCTTGGTTAGGTTTATTCCTAGGTATTTTATTCTTTTTGATACAATTGTGAGTGGAATTGTTTTTCTGATTTCTCTCTCTGCTAGTTCATTGTTAGTGTATAGGAATGCCACAGATTTCTGTATATTAATTTTGTATCCCACAACTTTGCTGAATTCAGATATTAGATCTAGTAGTTTTGGAGTGGATTCTTTAGGGTGTTTTATGTACAATATCATGTCATCTGCAAACGGACAGTTTAACTTCTTCCTTGCCAATCTGGATGCCTTGTATTTCTTTGTGTTGTCTGATTGGCGTGGCTAGGACCTCCAGTACTTTGTTGAATAGAAGTCAGGAGAGTGGGTATCCTTGTCTTGTTCCCGATCTTAAAAGGAAAAGCTTTCAGCTTCTCACTGTTAAGTATAATGTTGGCTATGGGCTTGTCATATATGGCCTTTATTATGTTGAGGTACTTGCCCTCTATACCCATTGTGTTGAGAGTTTTTATCATGAATGGATGTTGAATTTTGTCGAATGCTTTTTCAGCATCTATCATGTGAGATGATCATGTGGTTTTTGTCCTTCTTTTTGTTGATGTGGTGGATGATGTTGATGGATTTTCGAATGTTGTACCATCCTTGCATCCCTGGAATGAATCCCATTTGATCATGGTGTATCATCCTCTTGATGTATTTCTGAATTTGGTTTGCTAATATTTTGTTGAGTATTTTGCATCTATGTTCATCAGGGATATTGGTCTGTAATTTTCTTTTTTTGTGGTGTCTTTGCCTGGTTTTGATATTAGAGTGATGCTGGCCTCATAGAGTGAGTTTGGAAGTATTCCCTCTTCTATTTTTTGAAAAACTTTAAGTAGGATGGGTATTAGGTCTTCACTAAATGTTTGATAAAAAAACGTGGTGCAGCCATCTGGTCTGGGGGTTTCGTTCTTAGGTAGGTTTTTGATTACCAGTTCAATTTCGTTGCTGGTAATTGGTCTGTTCAGATTTTCTGTTTCTTTCTGGGTCAACCTCGGAAGGTTGTATTTTTCTAGAAAGTTTTCCATTTCTTCTAGGTTATCCAGTTTGTTAGCATATAATTTTTCATAGTATTCTCTAATAACTCTTTGTATTTCTGTGGTGTCTGTTGTGATTTTTCCTTTGTCATTTCTGATTCTGTTTATGTGAGTAGACTCTTTTTTTCTTGGTAAGTCTGCCTAGGGGTTTATCTATTTTGTTTATGTTCTCAAAGAAACAGATACTGCTTTCATTGATTCTTTCTATTGTTTTATTCTTCTTGATTTTATTTATTTCTGCTCTAATCTTTATTATGTCCCTCCTTCTACTGACTTTGGGCCTCATTTGTTCTTTTTCTTGTTTCATTAATTTTGAGTTTAGACTGCTCATATGGGATTGTTCTTCTTTCCTGATGTAAGCCTGTATTGCAACATACTTACCTCTTAACATGGCCTTTGCTGAATCCCACAGATTTTACAGTGTTGAATTACTGTTGTCATTTGTCTCCATATGTTGCTTGATCTCTGTTTTTATTTGGTCATTGATTCATTGGTTATTTAGGAGCATGTTGTGAAGTCTCCATGTGGTTTTGGGATTTTCCATATTCTTTGCGTAATTTATTTCTAGTTTCATAACTTTGTGGTCTGAGAAACTGGTTGGTATAATTTCAATCTTTTAAAATTTACTGGGGCTCTTTTTGTGGCCTAGTATATGATCTTTTCTTGAAAATGTTCCATGTGCACTTGAGAAGAATGTATATTCTGCTGCTTTTGGGTGTCGAATTCTGTAGATGTCTGTTAGGTCCATCTGTTCTAATGTGTTGTTCAGTGCCTCTGTCTCCTTACTTATTTTCTATCTGGTTGATCTGTCCTTTGGAGTGAGTGGTGTGTTGAAGTCTCCTAGAATGAATGCACTGCATTCTATTTCTCCTTTTAATTCTGTTAGTATTTGTTTCACATATGTAGGTGCTCTTGTGTTGGGCACATAGATATTTATAATGGTTATATCTTCTTGTTGGATTGACCCTTTTATCATTATGTAATGTCCTTCTTTGTCTCTTGTGACTTTCTTTGTTTTGAATTCTATTTTGTCTGATACAAGTACTGCAACACCTGCTTTTTTCTCTTTGTTGTTTGCATGAAATATCTTTTTCCATCCCTTTACTTTTAGTCTGTGTATGTCTTTGGGTTTATAGTGAGTCTCTTGTAGGCAGCATATAGATGGGTCTTGTTTTTTTTATCCATTCAGTGACTCTGTGTCTTTTGATTGGTGCATTTGGTCCATTTACATTTAGGGTGATTATTGATAGGTATGTACTTATTGGCATTGCAGGCTTTAGATTTGTTGTTACTAAAGGTTCAAGGTAACTTCCTTACTATCTAAGACTCCAACTTAACTCACTTAATATGGTATTACAAACACAATCTAAATGTTCCTTTTTTTTCTTCCTTCTCCATTCTTTATATATTAGGTATCATATTCTGTACTCTTTGTCTATCCCTTGATTGACTTTGGGGATAGTTATTTTAATTTTTGCATTTGCTTAGTAATTAGCTGTTCTACTTTCTTTACTGTGGTTTTATTACTTCTGGTGACAACTATTAAACCTTAGGAACACTTCCATCTATAGCAGTCCCTCCAAACTGCACTGTAGGGATTGTTTGTGGGAGGTAAATTCTCTTAGCTTTTGCTTATCTGGAAATTGTTTAATCCCTCCTTCCAATTTAAATGATAATCTTGCCAGAAAAAGTATTCTTGGTTCAAGGTCCTTCTGCTTCATTGCATTAAATACATCATGCCACTCCCTTCTGGCCTGTAAGGTTTCTGCTGAGAAGTCTGATGATAACCTGATGGGCTTTCCTTTGTATGTGATCTTATTTCTCCCTCTGGCTGCTTTTAATAGTCTGTCCTTATTCTTGATCTTTGCCATTTTAATTACTATATGTCTTGGTGTTGTCTTCCTTGGGTCCCTTGTGTTGGGAGATGTGTGCATCTCCATGGCTTGAGAAACTATCTCCTTCCCCAGATTGGGGAAGTTTTCAGCAATTACCTCCTCAAAGACACTTCCTATCCCTTTTTCTCTCTTCTTCTTCTTCTGGTACCCCTATAATGCGAATATTGTTCCAGTTAGATTGGTTACACAGTTTTCTCAATATTCTTTCATTCTTAGAGATCCTTTTTTCTCTTTGTTCCTCAGCTTCTTTGTATTCCTCTTCTCTAATTTCTATTTCATTTATTGTCTACTTCACTGTATCTAATCTGCTTTTAATACCCTCCATTGTGCTCTTCAACGATTGGATCTCTGACCGGAGTTCATTCCTGAGTTCTTGAATATTTTTCTATACTTCCATGAGCATGTTAATGAATTTTATTTTGAAATACCTTTCAGTAAGGTTCATGAGGTCGATTTCATTCGAATCTTTCTCAGGTGTTGTATTCATAATTTTACTTTGAACCAGGTTTCTTTGGCATTTCATATTTGTAATATGGTGCTCTCTTGTGCCCAGAAGCTCTATCTCTGGAGCTGCTCAGACGCTGAAGCAATGTCAGGGTTGCAGAGGAGCAGTGTTGTTGCCTGTGGGGAGGAAAGAGCTGTTTCTTGCTTCCTGGCTGCTATGCCTGCCTCCACTGCCAGAACCAGTGGGCCGAGCACACAGCTATAAGCCTCTATGCTTTGTGTTTGTAGTTGCTGTAGATGGTGCTTCCCTCTGGCTGGCCTAACACCAGGGTAGGGTTTCCCGGTTTGTGAGCCAGTTGGGGCTGGCTGGGAGAAAGGTGCAGTTGGCTGTGTATCACGGACGGGGTCCTTCAAGCTGTGTAGCCAGCCAGGGAGCTGGCGCACCTGAAGATTGAGAAAGTTCCCAACCTGCTGTCCAGAGTGCACCTGGACAATTTTGTCTGCCCATTCCTTTCTCCTGAGCAGTAAGCTCTGTACAATCCTTGGTCCTTTAGCAGCCCTCTTATTGTTAGGAAGTCTCTCAGGCTGCCCTTCTTTCTTTTGTCTCAAAGCAGCTGGATATGGATCCCTGCTTTCCACAGGGCTGGAATCTCAGTCTCTCCAGGTATTCTGCCTGTCTTAGCTTTCCAACCCCCTAATCACAAGAGTACCATGAAAGCACCATGAAATGTAGGTATGTGCTCCCAGAGCAGATCTCCCAAGTTAGATATTCAGCAGTCCTAGGCCTCCACTCCCTCCCCTCTCCATGTCTCTTTCTCACGGGTTTGGTACGTTACCCTGTTCTGTGAGGATTTTTCTTTTCTCCCTGTGTATGTAGTTTGGTGTAGACCTCTCTCCTGTTGCTCTTTCAGGGTTAGTCGTATTAATTATATTTTCGTATTATATGCAGTTTTAGGAGGAAGCTTCTGTCTCATCTCTCACACCGCCACCTTTAATCCCCTTCCTTGACAGTATAGTCTTCTACTTTTGTTATATTTTCTATCTGATATGCCTGGAAATATGTATATCCCCAAGTAGTCATTGTGATTATTTTCCATGTTCATATTATAAGCAATTTAACATTTATCTGTATTTTAAAATTTAGAACACCTGTGTAATTTAAAATAAAACAAAAACAAAATTAAATAATTTTAGGCCATAAATCTCAGGATGAAATATTTGCTGAGAATGGAAACTGCAGGGTTCCTGTCCCTTGCTGTGCTACCAGAGCAGACTCCTGGCTGAGACTAGTTGAAGGGTGGTGCTGACACACATGGCCACTGTGGGAGTTTGAGTAGGAGATGCCACCAGCAGCAGCCTGTGCTTGGGCTCTTGGAGAAGAAAGGATATTGCCATCTGTTGTACTTCAATCTTCAGAAATGACTCCCCATCTGCCAGCTGGTTTCCATGGACACCAGGGCAAAAAGAGAGTAGAACCAGACGAGGCTGTTTGCGTGTGGGGGAAGTATTGGGTAAACTATACATCAGGATGGTAAAGCCCAGCTGCTCAGGTTGGGGAGGACACCTGTTAGGGGCATAGTCATGAACCTCATGCCGAGAGCAAACATAGGCCTGCAGGTCTCAAGGTATGTAGACTCTGTGGGGCAGCGGGTCCCCCTGGTCTGTGGAGGGACCTTTTGTGTAGTCAGGGTCCTTTAGAAGGGTAGGGGCCATTCTCTAGCCCTTCTGCCACAGGATGTCATGGCCAGAGTGTGGGGAAGATATGTGTGGGTGCGTGTGCATGCATTCTTTGCAACCAGAATTCAATCTAGTTACCTGATTTGCTTTAGTAGGATATTACTTAGGACTTAACACCCTGAGTGCCCCTGACATGGAGGCTTCTGCCAGGGCAGACCCAAGCAGGTCTTGGTCCTTGTGGACATTCTCTGGCTGAAGGTTATGTGCTCTGGACCTTGCCTCATCTAGGGACAGCCAACAGGACTGAATCATAGGGGGCTTTTAGAGAAATAGGGAAAAGCACCAATGCTGTTTCAAATACAATAGCTGGATGGATCACCTCTTCCTTTCTGGCTCCTCCACCCCAGTCTAGAATGAGTTTAATGTATTTTCCAGCACCCAACTCAAGAGTCAGGATGTCGCCAGCCCCCGAGAAGACCTCTTACCCTCTACCCTTGTGCAGTTACCACACTGTTCTATAACAGTAGAAGGCTTTGTGCTTCATATAAATGAAATCACATGTTGTGTTCTCTTTAGTGTCTGCCTCATTCACTGAGTATTATGTTTTGAGACGTCTCTGCTTTATGGCTTCTATAGTTTGCTTTTTGCTGCATGGTATTCCATTGTGTGAATATGCTACAGTTTATATATCCATTCTATTGTTGAGAGGTATCTGGGTAGTTTTCTGTGTTTGGCTAATACAAATAGTGCTGTTGGGTAGGGGTGAAATTCTGGTCATAGGATAGGGCTATGTTTAGTTTTTTTTTCTTTTTTTTTTTTGTATCATTAATACACAATCACATGAGCAACACTGTGGTTACTAGACTCCCCCCATTATCAAGTCCCCACCACATACCCCATTACAGTCACTGTCCATCAGCGTAGTAAGATGCTATAGAATCACTACTTGTCTTCTCGGTGCTATACTGCCTTCCCCGGGCTATGTTTAGTTTTAGTAATTATTGCAAAACAGTTTTGCAAAGTTCTTTTACCAAATGGTGCTCCCACCAGCAGTGCATGAGTTCTGGGTTATACCACATCTTTGCCAACCCACAGTTTTTTTGTCTTTGTAATCTCAGCCATTCTGGTGAATGTGTCTTGGTGTATCACATCGAAGTTTTAATTTGCATTTCCCTGCTGAATATTTAAGGTGAGCACCTTTTTGTGTGTTTAACATTGTTACTTGAGTAGCCCCCTTTTAGAAGTTCGTGTTGAAGTCTTTTGCTCATTTTTCTGTTGGGTTGCATGTCCTTCTGTTTGCTAGGAATTCTTTATGTAATGTGCTGGATTATACATACACACCTACATGTGCACACACACACATATTCGCAGATACTTCGTCCACTCTGGATTATCTTTTTAGTTTCTAAATTATGTTTTTTGGCTAACAGAAGTTCATAATTTTTTTTTTAAGTATAAAATACGTAGAGGGCCACTGAGAAAATGTTTTTTTTCTACTTAGTGGTGATTTTGCCCTTCTTAAAGAGGAACATCAGCCTGACTTGGGAAAATCATTTCACTTCTAAATCCATTTAATCAACATGAAAAGCAGTTCATGGATGCTGCCTGTATTCAGCAGCCCTGGCCAATGAAATGACACAGGTCAAGTTTATCCCTTTAACAACACTGGAGGCCTTCCCCTTTTGGGAACTTTTTTACTAGCTTAAATAGCTCTTTGCAGAATAAGGAAATGCCAGCTATTGATGTTTTCTTAGCCCACAGACTTTTTCATCAGCTTTCAACAGCACTTTCTAATACCTTTCTGAACATAGTTCTTCACGTAAATGGATCTAAATATGTTAATTTTGACAAATATATATCTAAATATGGAACAGATGGTCACATTGATGGTATGGTATGGGCAGGGACTTCTCAGCAGTTGCCTTTCTAGTGACCCATGCTTTATCTTCTTCATCTGTTTACCTGCTGTCATGTTGAAAGTTGAAATGCTGGTGAATTTCAGAGAAAATACAAACATATTCACATTCTACTATGGTTTTCTAGTTTCTCTGCCCTTACGTGGGCGGGTGCTGTTAGGCTACAGTGGTGTAGAGGAGCAAACACTACTGTTGGGGCAGAAGGCCTGCATTTAGTCTTTGCTCCAACAATTGTTTAGCAATGTGATCTTGAACAAGTAATTACATTTTATTTTATTCAGTGAATGAGTCCCTCCTTATGCCAGATATTGTGTTAGACTCTGAGGCTGGGGAAATGAAAACAACGCTGACCATATTTTCATTTGTAATTTTTTTTGTCTATGGTGAACATAACTGAGTAACAGGTGATTAAAATGTCCAACTCTGTTTCATTGCTTTTTTTTTTTTCAGTGAAATAAGTAACATGGAAATATCCCAGTAACCTAAAGGATTATACAAATATATGGTATAATTTTTTTAAAGGTTTTTTTGATATCATTAATCTACAATTAAATGTGCAATATTATGGTGATTACACTACCCCCTTCATCCGGTCCCCCCCACCAACCCCATTACAGTCACTGTCCATCAGCATAGTGAGATGCTATAGAGTCACTACTTATCTTCTCTGGGTTGTACAGCCCTCCCCGTGCCCCCCTAACATTACATCTGCTAATCGTAATGCCCCTTTTTCCCCCTTGTCCCTCCCTTCCCACCCATCTTCCCAAGTCCCTTTCCCTTTGGTAACTATTAGTCCGTTCTTGGGTTCTGTGAGTCTGCTGCTGTTTTGTTCCTTCAGTTTTTTTCTTAGTTCTTATACTCCACATATGAGTGAAATCATTTGGTACTTGTCTTTTTCGGCTTGGCTTATTTCACTGAGCATAATACCCTCTAGCTCCATCCATGTAGTTGCAAATGGTAGGATTTGTTTTCTTCTTATGGCTGTATAATATTCCATTGTGTATATGTGCCACATCTTCTTTATCCATTCATCTACTGACGGACACTTAGTTTGCTTCCATTTCTTGGCTATTGTAAATAGTGCTGTGATAAACATAGGGGTGCATCTATCTTTTTCAAACTGGGCTGCTGCATTCTTAGGGTAAATTCCCAGCAGTGGAATTCCTGGGTCAAATGATATTTCTATTTTGAGTTTTTTGAGGAACCTCCATACTGCTTTCCACAATGGTTGAACTAATTTGCATTCCCACCAGCAGTGTAGGAGGGTTCCCTTTTCTCCACATCCTCACCAACATTTGTTGTTGTCTGTGTTTTGGATGTTGGCTTTCCTCACTGGTGTGAGGTGGTATCTCATTGTGGTTTTAATCTGCATTTCTCTGATGATTAGTGAGGTGGAGCATCTTTTCATGTGCCTGTTGACCATCTGAATTTCTTCTTTGGAGAAGTGTCTATTCATGTCCTCTGCCCATTTCTTAATTGGACTATTTGCTTTTTGTTTGTTGAGGTGCGTGAGTTCTTTATATATTTTGGGTGTCAGCCCCTTATCGGATACATCATTTATGAATATATTCTCCCATACTGTAGGAAGTCTTTTTGTTCTACTGATGGTGTCCTTTGCTGTACATAAGCATATGGTATAATTTTATTAGCCTTTCCTTCCATAGACCCACATAATTTTCCATATTCAGAGTATCTTGGATACAAAGGCCTAAAATGTCAAAGAAAGGTTTCTGAGTAACAAATGAATTTCTGCATGAGAGTGACAATATAAAAACCAAAAAGAATTTCATACAAATCATCATAGTCACTAACAAGTCTCCCAGACCCCAAATTTAGATGAAAGGATTCCCTTTTAGTTAAGATTCTCTGTCTTGTTTACAAATGACACAGTATACAAATCTGTGCAGTGGATTTGACAATATTTGGAAGTTTGTAATCTTAACATAGTTGAATCTATATTTTTTCCCTTTATGGTAAGCATTTTTTGCATCCTGTTCAAGAAATCTTTGTCTACTCCAAGGTCATGAAGGTATTCTTAGTTTTTCTCCTAAAAGGTTTATTGATTTATCTTTCACCTTTACATGTGTAGTCCATTTTATATGGATTTTTGTGTATGGTGTGAGATAGGGATTAAGATTAATCTTTTGTGCCACATAGATATCTGATTGACCAAGCATCATCTTTTAAAAAGATATCCTTTCCTCACTGCACATAGTGTTGCCTGTGTGCTTTTGAAGGGGTGGATAGGGGTGAGGATGATAAAGTACAGGCTGAGTGTGACTTTATCATGTGAAACACAGGGATTCTGACTCCTGTTCTTAGTCTCAAGAAGAAGTTTTCTTTCTTTCTTGGAGTAAGTGGGAGTGTTAATTGTGCTTTTTTTCAGAATCCCAAGAGTTCGTGTTCTAGAGGATGAAGAGGGGTCAAAGGACATTGAACTGTCCGATGACCCTTATGACTGCGTTCGGTTAAGTGTGGAGAATGTCCCTTGCATCGTCACCCTGTGCAAAGTATGAGCTTGTACCTGATGGTTTTTGTCTTCTGTGGGTGTCCTTCAACCCCAGGTTAAGGTTACTTAATAGGTTGACATATTATAGTTTCACAAACCATACAGAAGTAGCTTTAACCCAAATCCAGTAATTTGGTTATATTAGAAACCACTACTGTGAGCAGCTCTTCCTTCTTTTTAATTGGAAAATATGGAATCCCAGGAACCCACGAGTGCATTTCATAGTAAAAGTAACCAGAGTTCATTAAGCTCCTTCTGTATACCAGGCGTTTCACTGAAGCATCCTGTATGCATATTTCGTTTAATCCCCTCAACTCTGTGGGGTCTTGGCTGGTTGAATAGTAATAGGGTGGGTGAAAGAAGAACACTGTCCCCTTGGTGGGCCTAAAGGTCCACATCTATGAAAAGAGGAGTTGAAGCAGATTCTGGGCATCTAATATGTCAGGTGTACTTTTTACATTAGCCAAGAGGCCTTTGGGGGCTGACATCTACTGATTCAAGGCTGTGCAGAGAGACTGGGACTGGCTGAGCTTATCACTGATTCTACACAGGATTCAGTATATAAAGATAAGACTGACGGGTCAGGTTTAATCCCACTAAAATCACTTCATGAACCTGGCATATGGTGAAGTTGGGACTGACCCAAGCCACCTATACTTGACTCGTTTTTGAGCATGTCCCTAATCATGGACCCTCTTGATTCAGCTTTGTTATCAGTGAAACATCTATGTAGCCTCACATGTGAATTTCTCCTGGGCCTCTCTGCTGGAAAGCCTCAGTGGCCTCTGCCTTGGATGGTCTCTGAATGACAGGGCTAACCCCACTCCCCACCCCATATTTCCATTTCATCTTTTTGTAATTCTGCTCACATAGTGGCCTGTGATAGAATTGTTGAACATTGTTTCAGATGTTTTCCCAAATCAGTAGAATCTAAAACAAGATCTTGAATAGGCAGTGCAGTTCTTTGCTAGTGTGGGTGTTCTTCCCACGAGGCTGTCAAGGGTGGGGCTCTGGGATGTCACCCACAGATTTGCTCTGCTGCCCTAACATTGCAGATTGGTTATCGGCACGTGGTGGATGCTACTCTTCAGGAGGAGGCCTGCTCCTTGGCCAGCTTGCTGGTATCCGTGACCAGCATGGGAGTTGTGACATGCATGAGGAAAGTGGGGAAGGGCAGCCTGGACCCAGAAAGCATCTTTGAGATGATGGAGGTGAGGCTCTGATTCTGAAGCAGGTGCTGGGGCCTGGCTCAGAGTGCTTGCTGCTTCCTGCCCCCTTGGTCACACTATGGAAATTCTCCCCATTTCTACCCTTGATCCCAGACAGGGAGCTTGGAGAACAGCTGATGTGATCTGGCTGTGTGCTGACCTAGCCAAGGTGGCGGCAATGGGGTCTCTGGACTGGGAGTAAGGAGCCTGCAGTAATAGTTACTTATCCTTTCCTTCTCCGATCCTGTTTCCACATTTCTAAATGAGAGTATTGGACTGATAATATCAGAGTCACTTATAACTCCAAAATCCCAAGCTTTTATGATTTGGTGAGGGAATTGAATCCCTGGCTAACTGTTTGCTCTTCCTGGAAGGGAATGAGTAAAGGTGGAGTCATGACCGTCTCCCCCATTCTTCATGGGTCTAGAAATGTTTGAATGAAGATGAATGGGAAATCCTCCAAGCATCTCGGCGTGGATTGCTCCCCTCAGGTCTCAGCCTGTGTGGCAGCACCATGAGGGTGCTTCCCAGCTGTTCTGTACTGTTGGTCAGTGTGTCTCCCTTACTGACCTGTGGCCGGGACCAGGTCCTGTTCACCTGTGTCTTCCCACACTTACCTTCCCACATGTCCCCCTTGACCTTCCAGAAGTCTTTGAGGACTTTGAGACTGGCTGACTGAATCATTTGCCAGGAACAGCTAGCTGGACCTGGGTTTTTTTGCCTCAGGTCACCACTGTATCACAGCTCACGCCCAGAGGGCATTCCTTAATAGCAAGCAAGTTGATATCTACACTCCCCATTCCTAGAAACAATGATTTTTCACTGAATATGCTAAGCACTTGATAGGTGTTTTTATCATCTTATTTGAAAGCAGAATTGGGCAGTTTATGTATGGTGTCTAGGACCCAAGCATGGGCTCTGAAGACCTGCAAATCCTGGCTCTGGGCCACAGTTCTCTCACTGGCAAAATGGGTATGTTGCTAGTAGTAGTACCTGCTGCTGAGGGTGCTGAGGAGTAAGTGGGCATGTAGAGGTCAAGTATGTGTCAGAGTCTGACATATCCTAAGTTGTCACTGAATGGTAGCTCTTACTCTGTGGCTCTACTAAGCTCAGTTCAGGCATCTCCAGCTGTGCATGGCAACGGGCATTCTTCATAGCTGGTTGGTTAATTGGTTAATTTTTTAAAAGGAAAGCACTTAAAATACCTCATAAATTCTGCCAAAAGCCTCTTTAGACAAGTGGCTCTCAAACTTTGTTTTAGAAGGACCCTCCCCCTGAGGAGAATTTTATGAGAATAACTTCAGCTTCTAAACAACAAAAACCATAAACAAATAATACTGAAATTTATGGTGTGCTTGCTCTGGGTCAGACCCTGTTTTTAGTACTTTAAATATGTCATGTCATTTAATCCTCATCACCCTGTGAGGTGATTGTTATTATCCCTGTGTTTACAGATGAGGAGATTGAGGCATGCAGAGGATAAGTAACTAGAGTATGGGCCTCACAGTTCATAAATGCTGGAGCCAGGATTCAAACCCGGCTGAATGTGCCTCCAGAGTCTCTCCCTCAGCCACCGAGCTGTTTAACTTTGTGGACCAGACTGCTCTGGCTACTGTGGAGGGCTGGGAGAACCAGAGCTCTGTCCAGGGAGCTGAGCTTTACCCTCTCCTGAGCTGCATGCCTGCTCAGGGCAACCATAGCCTGTGGCCCTGTGTCACTGTCTCACACAGAGATGCAGCAATCAGGAAATGCCTGTGCCGGTGAAGCTTAGAACCTCACAGTTCCTGTGCAGGCTGCACCCTCTGCATCCTGTTTCCTGAAAGTCCAGGTCCGAGCCTCACAAGTTGTGGTGTCCTCGCTCATCTCTTACCATCTTTCCCCACCTTCATTTATATGAATAGTCAGTATCCCTATTCAACAGGTTTTGGCATTTTTTGTCTCTAATGTTATGATAAAAATCTTCCCAAAGTCACTTTG
Source organism: Smutsia gigantea (assembly GCA_032199065.1). NCBI lineage: Eukaryota > Metazoa > Chordata > Mammalia > Pholidota > Manidae > Smutsia > Smutsia gigantea. Next base: position 66,015 of record JAVSCE010018361.1, read on the forward strand.
GACCTTAACCCTGACTTTGCATTTCATGGAAGTCATCATTTCATAAGCATTTTCAGTAATACTTGGAGTTCTCATCCCATGTTACAGTTGGGGCTGGGGAGAGGGCACACATCTCTGGGGAGAATACACCTATAATTGGGAGAATTAGGCAGAAGTCTAGGCCTGGGGGTATTTCTCCTGGACACTGTTGAGAATGGTACCAGTGACACATGTGAATTAAAACTGCTATGGGAATATAGAAGACTTGATGAGGTAGAGACATTGTATTCCTAAAATGCTTCATGAGCCCAAAGACAGAATTAGCAGTTTCATAAAGATTTTATATATTAGGGTTTTTTGTGGGGCCTCTTGTGTCTTCTGTGTAGGGGCTAATTAGGAGATCTGTGGGTTGACTGACCTCTTGAAGTGTCTTGATTCTAACGTTTCATGCTCTCAGCACCTCTCTGCATGCCAGTGACACCAAAGACCCTGGAGATTTGGTAGCAGGTGTATGAGAAACTACCTTTTAAAACATATCCTCAGCACCATCTGTTCCTTTCTTAGACTAACTGGAGTTCTGTGGTCGCTGTGATGTCCCCATGCCTTCTCACTGTAATACGGCGGGACTTGGCTGCGACCAAGGCCGAGTTTAGCTGCTTGTTGTAACAGCAGCAGTAATGCTAAGTGTGAACTAATGGCCGAGGCAGCCTCTGCTGCTTCCTGCTTGCTGCCTGGGGGTCAGCATCTCTTTTTTTTTTGTTTTGTTTTTTAGTATGGAGGTTTTCCCAGAATGTAACTATGATGTTTTGGGGGATTGAGATTTGTTTTTGTATTGATTGTTTAAGTCCAAGTCCTGTAAGGCAGATGAATGTGTACAGTTTTGGAATGGCTACCTGGAAGAAAGGGAAGTTTTTCCTCGTCAGAGTGTATATGCCTCACAAGTGGGTGTGTGCTTTCTTCTGCTCCTTTTCTGCCCTGCAGACTGGCAAACGAGTGGGCAAGGTGCTACACGCCTCCCTACAGAGTGTTCTGCACAAAGAAGAAAGCCTGGGGCCCAAGAGACAGAAAGTTGGATTTCTAGGGTGATTGGCGCATCAGCCCTCAACTGTGGAGTGTTTGTTTTTACTTTTCCTTTTAAGCCAAAGTTTGTATATATTTTTCTTAACTGTTAAGAATTTTAGGCAATATTTGTACACGTAAAATTAAAGTCTATTTTCTGGTCTGGTTTGGTAACAGCTAGAGTTCTTCAGCTGTAAGCCAAGATGCCATTCACTGATTCCTTGGAAAGCCTGGTCCTTGTGCAGTGAATGGCAGTCAAGTTGGCTGCAAGGGAGCAGGCTGTGGTCACTGGCCTCCCCAAGGACATCGTTTATCTCCTGTTGCAGGAAGGCAAAACAACTCCAAACCCACTAGAATAAGGACGTATGAGGAAAATGGCTTAAAAGAAATGTTAATGAAAATTATTTTGTGTAATTTTTCCCCCTAGAGAGCTTTCAAAATAAGAATCACCATAAACGAAAAGGTTCATTTTCCCTGTAGTTAAGTGCTTCTGGGGGAGAAGAAAGGAGGAGGCACATGCTCCAAGTACAGACCCAGGGCTTCCACCGGGCTGAGAGTCTCCCTGAGTCCTGGGGTAGCCCAGTTCTTGCTTCCTCTCCTCCAAGAGATCCAGGCCAAGCTCCCTAGGGTGAGGGGCTTAGCAGCCATTTTGGTCCTTAGTCAACCTTCTTATCACTCTTGTTTCGAAATTGCTTTGTGTTTTATAACCACTCCCTGGTGTTTTGTAAGATATCCTTGTTTTATCAACATTAAGAAGGCCGTTTTAGAGATGTTGTCATTTGATTACTCAGCCTGCCTTCCTACTCTTGGGACAGAAGGGAAGGCCATTCTCAGTGGCTCCAGAAGGCTCTTCTTATAAGCCTGTATTCTCCTCACAGTGTAGTGTGTTGCAATAAAGTCTATTGATGGGTTGAGCATTTTTTGTTTTTTTTTCCAGGGGAACAAAAACTCCCCAATCAATATTAAAGAGCCCTGGGAAAAGAGCTGATTTATGAAGAAGAGTATTTCAGTTGTGGCATTTGCTCTGTGCATTTTGGACAAATAGAATAAGGAGTTAGGAACTTACTGCCTAGTGGAAGGAACATAATGTGAGCTGAAGCCCTTGCAAACTGGTTCCAGGGGTCCTGGCGTGGGCATCTCCTCCTGGCATGGCCAGGTCTTGTCACTGTGGAGAGAAGCATCTGCCTAGACTTGGACTTGGAGTTGCTGCCCTGTTGAGAAGACAGCTTGGGTTTTCTTTCTTTTTCTGTCTTTTCTTTTTTCCTTCTCTTCCTTCCCCTTCCATCTTTCCTTGCCGTGTGTCTCCAGTGACTGTCCCTAAGATGCCGTGACAGTGCTCCAACAAGGCGGAACTAGCTGTGCCTCCTCCCCAACTCCTAGTTGGCTGCCTGTGAGCCTGTGATGGAGTACTGATGGCGGCCAAGGTGCAGCTAGAATCTGAATAAAGTTTAGAAGCCTCTTGTCTTGATGATTAAAGTCATCAGATAGATGAAGCTTTGCAGGCCAGTTGTACAACAATGTCCAACTGGGATGACTGGCTGAGTAGTTACAGTGAAAATGAGAAATAGCATCTATTTCTGCCACCCCATACCTTTCCTTAAAGGCCACCCTACCTTTAAGAAGTATACATCACAAACAAAACAAAACACCAAATGAGCAAGGTGTCTCCAGAAGAGGCATTTATTGGAAATGTCCGTTATTGCAGCTCTCAGAATAAAGGAAGCCATGTGAAGGCAGAGACTGGCAAAAACCTGGAAAAATATTGTCCTGGAGAGACCCACTGCTTCATCGAGCAGAAGCAGAGCTGTCTTTAGTGGCCATTAAATAAACACCAGGGAGAACACTGAAGTCAACCAAAAGGCTATTAAAAGCTTGGGGGTAGGGAAGGTGAGGATGGGCATGGAAGGAATGCAATATTATAGGATTTTCAAGTTGGTTTTATTGTTTCTGTGATTGCTTAATCTCCCAAATCATGTAAATTCAAGCCTGCAAAACACAACAATTTAGAATATTAACAGTAGTTGGCGTTTTATTTAGTAGAGGCAGTGGTCTCACAACTGCCAGTCAAGCATAAATCTTTGCTATTCAAAACTTCTTGGAAGTAATCTGGCAGTGTGTTTTAAAAGCCTTAATATATTCATGCCTTTTGACCTAATTCGACTTTTGGGGTTGTAACCAAAGTAAGTAATTCAAAATACAAGGGGAATAAAAGCACAAAATAGAAGTTCATCTCAGTATCATTTCTACTTCAAAGAATGGCTGTAGGGTAAGCATCCGTCAGCAGGGAAATGGTTCAGTAAACCTCAAGTGTTGGATGTCTCTGGTGGGCTGCCCCTGCCTCTCAGGCCAGTCCCAGCTCCAGGACAGCTCCAGGTAGCACTTGATTCACTATCAGTAGAGTCTTCCTTTCAGTGCTTGGCCCATAGACCTTTTGTTTTCTGCTTTTAGCCTTCTCTGACACCATGTCACCGAATACTCAGCATTGAAGTATGTGTAGCCTGAAAGTGCCGGGGACTTAACCCCTCCTGAGGCAACTCACAACCACTTTGGGGCAGGAACCAGGGGAGAAATGCTTCTCCATTTGGTCCTTAGCTGGGCAACTCTGAGAGGTATTTTGCAAACTCAACAAAATGTGCCGGGTGGGATGACACCTCAGGTGCTTATGACCATGTCAACTCTTTCCCTTTCCTGCTTTACTCCCTCTTGCCTTCTCCTCCTGTTTACTGTGGGACCACCTCCCAAATAGCCTATTGAACATAAGGTTTTGTCATAGGCTTTGCTTCTGGGGAGAAACCAGACTGAGCAGTGGTACTAGAAGTGGCCTTAGAAAGCAGACCCTCCACATGGGGTGTGGGAACTGGATTGGTCATTGGCAGATGCAGCAAAGGCTCTATGGGTAGTAATAAGCAGGCTGATGAGAAGTTAGGACATCCTAGTGTCATCACCACTAAGACTTGCCTGTGGTAGGTTAAGATGAGGTACAGGAGAGGGAAGTGTTGGGCTATGTGAAAGCTCTACCACATTGGTCAGTGGTAGTTAAGAATTGTTTAGTTGGCTGACTTCTATTAACTGCTATGAAAAGCTTTTTAAAAATGGCCGGCTTATCACCAACTACCAACTTGTGGTACGCCATAAAAACCAGAAGGCCTTCACAGCACAGTTTAGAGACCGATCTGCAACTTACAGGGTACAATGTGCTGATAATCAGACCCAAGATTTGCTTGTGCAAGCGTAGCAGAGCAGCAATGGAGACAAGGTACATCTGTGGCAGGTTTCTTTTGTCAAAGTCAGGGCTTTTATCAAGAAAGATAGGGACCTGGGTTAGAGACAGGATCTTGGTCTCCCATGCTCCCCTGAATGCTTTGGGAAGGCAGAAGAAGCTCCCACCCCCTAGCTAAAGGAGAGCAGCCATTTCCTGAAAGAAACACTACCACTTTACATGCAAAGACCATACCTGAGGCAGATGCTTCAAAGATGATATTTGTCAACATCAGCCCTACTGTCTTGCCGATGGATTTCAGTCCTGGGCAAGTTCACTATGGATTCAGTGAGACTGAAAAATGACAATGAAACATTTTTGGGGTGACAGGGTTTATGCCCAACTTTATTCCCACGGTGGCAGGTCAGTTACTAGAATCCCGTTCACTCAGAGAGAGTCTGCATGCAGCAAGCCAGTCTCTGCCTCTGGGCCTCTCTGCCCCCACAGGTGTCTCAGTCTCTGTCCTCAGTGCTGCCACCATTCTAGCCTCTGCAGCTGTGCAGCAGCCATGCCACCACAGCTCTTAATATAGAGTCAATTACAATGTATTGCCCACACGTGTGTAGTGAGCTAGCTGACCAGGGCAAGGTGAGAATCCTGGCCATAGGAACCTTCACTTTATCCACACACTCCACCCCTCCAGGATTCTCACCTCTATGTGCTCTCAATCTTCTATAATGGTCTCTGTGTGAGGAAGCTGGAACATTGTAACCAAATTCCATAATAACAAAATAACACAGGCTATGCCAATATACAAATAACAAAAATTACAAATTATAATAACCCTCAAGTCTGAGGAGATCCATTGCCACCAAAAGTGGTCATCCTGGCTGTATTCAAACCAGTTCTACTCAAATGAGTTCACCAAAAGGACCATGGGTGGGCCATACAATACCCAACCTCTCCAGCCTCTCCAGAAGAAAGTCTTGCAGACACACACTTGTTGCTTTGTTTCTGGCTTCTGATTCTTTGCAGTGACTGGAACCTCTTCTCTGGTTTCAATTGTTGCCACAGCTATAGTAAGATTCTATTTAACTTTCCATCCCATTTCTGTCTGTCTGCTCCTGCTTTTATTAAATCAACCCACATCTGGGTTCTCGTGACCTTCACGGGGCCTTTTAAATTCTTCCTTCGAGTAGCAGACTGTATTTCTTTTCATGCTTACATTGCTTGAGCCTGAGTATAGGAGCGGAGCATGGAGGGCTCCACAACCTGGAAGGCGGCTGCAGCTCTCCTGGAGGAACCCGTGGTTGCCGAGTCTTTATTTTCTTTCAGGCTTTCCACCAACTTTCAACCTGGTGGGGTTTCAGCCGAGGAGGGGCTGTCTCCAGCACTCGCAGGGCCTCCACCCCCACTTGTTCATCAAACCTCCTCTCCTCCATTTCTGGGGCTGACGGCTCCGCTGCAGCCTTCACCTGCCCCCCGGCACCTGGCAGCCTGTGCTCTCGGGCTGCTGCTTCTCGGGCCGCTGCTCCTTCTCGTGCTGCTTCCTCTCGGGCCACCATGACATCCTTCACCATTTCCACAGCACCTTGTAGTGACACCATTTCAGTCACCAACAAATTTTTTACCTCCTCAACAGCACCTTGCAGCTCACGCTCTCATGATGCCCCTTCCTGTGCCTCCTGTAGGAGGATGTCTTTCTCCCTCATGGCCTTTCTCAATATTGTGAGAAAAAAACTCCCCACCATTCCCGCTGCCTCACAGACACTCTGTTTCTCTAAGGAATTCCCTATTTTGCTGAGGGCCAACTTTACTGCTTCAGGTGTTGTCTGCACTCCTTCCCAGTCTTGGGGTGGAGCCCAGTCCTTTAGGAGACAAGCTATGTCAGACAGCATGTCCATTGGGGGACGCTTGAATGTCTCCCCATCCATAGGTACAGCCTGCTGAAACACTCCTCCCATGAGGGCAGCCTGTTCTATTCCTCAGTCAACAATGAATCCTGCCAATGTCACCAATTGTCTTGCCAATGGGTTTCAGCCCCGGGCAAGTTCACTGTGGACTCAATGAGACTGAAAAATGAGAATGGAACGTTCTTGAGGTGAAAGGGTTTATAGCCAACTTTATTCCCATGGTGGCAGGTCAAGCACTAAAATCCCGTTCACTCAGAGTGAGTCTGCATGCAGCATGCTGGTCTCTGCCTCTGGGCCTCTCTGCCTCTGCAGCTGTCTCTACTTGGTGCTGCCACCCCTCCAGTCTCTACTCTCCTGCAGCCTTGCAGCCCTGCAGCCATGCAGCAGCCATGCAGCCATGCCACTGTGTTGCCCAGAGCACTGGGCGGAGCTCTTTATATAGAGTCAAAAGCAACGTATTGCCCACATGTGTGTAGCTCGACTGGGGCCAGGTGAGGATCCTGGCCATAGGAATCTTCACTTTATCCACACCTACCTTCCTTCTTTGTTTCAAGACCAGTGACTATGATTTGATTACAGCCCTGCCTTGGGAAGGGATGGACAATCCCTGCTGTGGGAATAAATAGATTCTTCATCAAAATAATTGAAAGACCTAACTTGCCATGCACCTGGGAAATAGAGGTGGGAGTGGATCTTGAAAGTATTGGACCAGGGTCATGCTGAAAAGGGATTTTAATGTCTTGGCAAGAAAGTCTGATGTTGTATCTAATTCACTGCTGGGACAGACCCCTGGACCTGATGGTCACCTGAAGTGAATGAAGAGGAGATAGCAGAACTGAACAAACTGGAAAAGCAACTCTTCTTAGATTTTAAAGAGAAGTGAGGTCATAGGGCAAATCACTGCTCCCCAAATTGGAGAGGCCAACAGGCCAATACAGAGAATTACAACTTATTGGAACAGTAACTCACAAGCTGAAGCCTCCATGGAACTAGAACCAGGGGAGGGAATCCTGGACTATGATGAATTGTTGGAAGCTCAGTGTGGACATCAGGGGCCCTCACACCTTAGTGAGTTTTACCTCCAGGAGTTCAATCTGGTTCTCACAACAAATTTCAGAGAAAAATTCTGTCAGGAGGAGAGGAAGGGAACCATTTTGAAATACACCAGAGCACTTTATTCTTCTTAACAAGGCCCTCAGAGTTAACCAGAGCTTAACCTTCTGCGTGTTTTCTAAAACCTAACTGTCCTGGAGGAAGTTAACAACCCAACTCCAGCCTCTCTGGCCATCCTGACCTACCTGTGTGGGGAGTGTGGGGGAGAGAAACATTTGTGAGGGTCATGGTCCAGGGGCACAGGCTCCCTGAGAAACCTAATCAGGGCTGCAGAGCACTTCCGCTTGCCACCACCTCACTCGCATATGACTAAAGGCCTTTTTACAGCAAACCCTTTTACCCAGTAAATCCTATTTGGCAATCAAGAAAAAAAGCATAGTTTTTTCTAAAAAGAAAAAAAACATAGTTCAAAGAAACAGCAAGCATCAGAAACAGAAATAGAAGCAGGCAGTGCTTGTCCCACATGGAGAACATGGGTTGTTGGGAGCCATCTCATCACGCATTCCTTTTGGGCATTTTATTTAGCAGGAATGAGACCCTGGAAAGGGCTCCAGATCATTCAGGCTAGCTCTGCAAGGTAAAACCTGGAGAAACCGTGTGGGCAGCTTCAGTGTGCTGAAAGCCTGGCAGAGAGCCTGGAGCAGAGGGCAGAGCCTAGAGAAGAGAGCAAGGGAAAGCCAGGAGTGGAGGCAAGGGCTACAGGGTGGCAGAGAGGCCCGGAGACAGAGAGGCCCAGAGGCACAGACCACCTTGCTGCAGGCAGGAGAGGGGATTTGAGCTCTTGACCTACCACCACTAGAATAAAGCTGGGTATAAACCCCTTTACCCCAAGAATGTTCTATTGTCATTTTTTGGTCTCAGCAAATCCATAGTGAACTTGCCCAGGGCTGCAACCCTTAGCCAAAACATTTGGGATCTGGCACCAGCCATTTGGTCCTTGCACAGAATGAGCATCCCTCATGGGTGGTAAGGACAAACTTCCCCAGCTGCCCCCAGAAAGCCAGCCTCTGACTTTAAAGGACCACAAATCGGGGTGGGAAAGGCTCCTGGGAACAGACCAGGGGAATCGGACAACCTGGCAGCATAGCTGGGGAGAAAGGTAGCAACAGGGTCCTGGGTCTGCTCATAGGACTCTTTGCGTACCAGAAATCACTGCCTGCTTTGCTTGACCAGACACACTATTTACATAAATTTTACTTCCAATTTAGTGCCTTTGGTCACTAACAAAAGCAAGAGTTTTGGAGTCAGAAATTTGGGGTTAATAAAACACCTAGGAGTAAACCTAACCAAGGAAGTGAAAGACCTGTACTCTGGAAACTACAAGACACTCATCAGAGAAATTAAAGAAGAGACCAATAAATGGAAACACACCCCGTGCTCATGGATAGGAAGAATTAATATTGTCAAAGTGGTCGTCCTGCCTAAAGCAATCTACAGATTCAATGCAATTCCTATCAAAATACCAACAGCCTTTTTTAACGAACTAGAGAAAATCATTCTAAAATTCATATGGAACCACAAAAGACCCCAAATAGCCAAAGCAGTCCTGAGAAGGAAGAATAAAGCTGGGGGGATTATGCTCCCCAACTTCAAGCTCTGCTACAAAGCCACAGTACTCAAGACAATTTGGTACTGGCACAAGAACAGACCCATAGACCAATGGAACAGACTAGAGAGCCCTGATATAAACCCAACTATATATGGTCAATTAATATATGATAAAGGAGCCTTGGACGTACAATGGGGAAATGACAGCCTCTTCAATAAAGTGTTGGCAAAACTGGACAGCTACATGCAAGAGAATGAAACTGGATTATTCTTTAACCCCATACACAAAAGTAAACTCGAAATGGATCATGGACCTGAATGTAAGTCATGAAACCATAAAACTCTTAGAAGACAACATAGGCAAAAATCTCCTGAATATAACCATGAGCAACTTCTTCCTGAACGCATCTCCTTGAGCAAGGGAAACAAAAATAAAAATGAACTCATGGGACTACATCAAACTAAAAAGTTTCTGTATGGCAAAGGACACCATCAACAGAACAAAAAGGCATCCTACAGTATGGGAGAATATATTTGTAAATGACATATCTGACAAGGGGTTAACATCCAAAATATATAAAGAACTTACATGCCTCTACACCCAAAAAGCAAATAACCTGATTAAAAAATGGGCAGAGGATATGAAGAGACAGTTCTCCAAAGAAGACATTCAGATGGCCAACAGACACATGAAAAGATGCTCCACATCACTAATCATCAGGGGAATGCAAATTAAAACCACAATGAGATATCACCTCACACCAGCAAGGATGGCCACCATCCAAAAGTCTAAGAACAACAAATGCTGGCGAGGATGCGGGGAAAGGGGAACCCTCCTACACTGCTGGTGGGAATGTAAGCTATTTCAACCATTGTGGAAAGCAATGTGGAGGTTCCTCAAAAAACTAAAAATACAAATACCATTTGACCCGGGAATCCCACTCCTTGGACTTTACCCAAAGAATACAACTTCTCAGATTCAAAAAGACATATACACCCCTATGTTTATTGCAGCACTTTTTATAATAGCCAAGAAATGGAAGCAACCTAAGTGTCCATCAGTGGATGAATGGATAAAGAAGAAGTGGTACATATACACAATGGAATACTATTCAGCCATAAGAAGGAAACAAATATTGGCAACAACATGGTTGGAGCTGGGGGATATTATGCTCAGTGAAATAAGCCAGGTGGAGAAAGACAAGTGCCAAATGATTTCCCTCATTTGTGGAGTATAACAACAAAGCAAAACTGAAGGAACAAAATAGCAGCAGACTCAGAGACTCCAAGAAGGAACTAGTGGTTACCAAGGGGAGGGGTGTGGGAGGGGGGGTGGGGAGGGTGGGAGAAGGGGATTGAGGGGTATTATGTTTAGTACACATGGTGTGGGGAATCACAGGAAAACAGTATAGCACAGAGAAGGCAAACAGTGAATCTGTGGCATCTTACTACACTGATGGACAGTGACTGCATTGGGGTATGAGTGGGGACTTGATAATATGGATAAATGTAGTAACCACATTGTTTTTTCATGTGAAACCTTCATGAGAGTGTTTATCAATACCTTAATAAAAAAAAAAATTGGGGGTTGATCTACCCCTCCATGAAGTAGTAACTATGTAGGAAACTATCGAAAGACTATTTGCCTTCCCCAAATCTGATTATTCATGGATTAAGCGTATCATTACTGCACCAGTGTTGTTATGAGGACCCAATGATATTACATGCTTGAGAACACTAGTGCACTATGCACATGTTACTTGGCTTCCAAATGGAGGAACATGCTTCCAATATTTTAGGTTATTTAACCCCTACAATTGCCTTCCCTCCTTCCACTGCTTTTGTGGAGGAAGGCTGACCTCCCTGGACTGCTATTCTCAAGCACATCATCTCTGCTACAACTTTGATGATACACCCCATGTCTGCTCTTTAAGTAAGTGAGTAGTAAGGAATTCAGAGGGATGATCTCTTTGCCACAGGCTTTGAGTTCCTATTGGCCACGCTTACATTCGGGGTGGACTATGCCAGCGAGGCAAGAACGTAGAGGGGGGCGGCCTCATCACTTTCTCACTAATGCACTTTTGCCTCCGTGGGCCCATTCCTCCAAAACTATAATAAAATACAAATTACATTTTACAACTGTATTGTTGAACCAACATATAAATATTTCATATTAAAACATTTTCTTTGATCTAAAAGTTAATTTTTTCTTTCTGATTTGAAAGGAACTTAAAACATTTTCATGGGACCCTAAACATATCATTAGTCCTAGGCACTGTGCCTAACGGAGAAGTGAGACCAAATGCTAAATGAACACCTCTGTAGTCACAAGTATGTTTGTATTATGAATGTAAAATATTTAGACACTCACACAATCATACTGTATGTGAGAATAACATGAGATGCTTGAGCAAAATGACCTTGGCCTGGGTAGTTGTGGCTGCGTCCTGGGCAGCCATTCCCACCCTTCCTCTTGGTTATACAACTAGAGATTTGGATAAGGTTGAGTCCAACTGCTATGGCCTCCATGACCATCACCGCCAATTGTAGGAATGGGTTACCAGAGATGGGCCCATCAGGACAGGAGAGCTCACCTCTTCTGCATGGTCCTTGGTGCAGGGATGGCTCCTTCCCCAGCCTGGAATCACTCAGCAAGGGCTGCTCTGCCGGTGATAGGGTTGGCTCACACAGCAGCCTGGCCTGCGTGGTCAGATTGTGCCCAAGCAGTGTAAGTCTCGAGTTTCTTGTTCAGCACCTGAGGGACGGGATGACCGCTTTATCCCCTGGATGTGGCCCAGGCAGCCACCCGGAAATCAAGGAGACAGGCGGGACTGAGAGAATCCCGGAGTTCGGAGCACCCAGCCTCAGCCCTTTCCGTTGTGTGAGCCAGCAAAGTCTCTATTGTGAAGGCCAGTTTGAACAGGCTTGTTTTTACTAGCAATTAAAAACGTAGGGAAACAGTGTGTTACAGTGCATTCAATCTGAGATTTTAATTGAGATGCCAAGAGGAGGAGAAAAGGCCACACCCAGATGTGTGTGAGACCGACCGTCTCCCTCCCGCTGAGGCAGCTTTGCAGAGGCTATTGGAGAACTGACTCTGTCCTCCCACATTTTGGGAATACTAAAGACAGGAGAAAATGGTGACCAAGATGACTTCATAAGAAGGGTTTCTGTGTTGATGGGCTGGGTTGTGGGGCCCACTTCTCCCCAGTAGAGAAGGTCCATAGTATCCACCCCCTTACCTCTATCTGGCTGAGAGGAGACTTTGAGGAATTGTTTATTTACAGAGCCTGCAGGTTCCCAGGTGTTTGGGAACACAGTGGCAAGCAGGAGAGTCAGGCTGTTGAGCTGTTTTGATGGCACAACAAAAGTGAGCCAGATACGCTGCCAAACAGCTGTGAACCTTTCCGGTAGGAAGGTCACTAGAATCATGAGTTCTACCCAAGACGATAACCTGGAAGGATGAGGATTCTCCAGCAGTGAGCATCCAGATGCAGAAAGGCCCCAGAAGAACCACAGCTGAGGGGAACAGCCAGCCCAAGGGGAGACCCCCAGGGTCATGGGGGTGCCCAGACTTTCCAGGCTGGGGGTGCAAAGCCAGGTTACCATAGAACCAATTCATGAGACAATGTCCTGCCCCCTCAGTCCCCAGTTTCACCTGGGAATGGAACTAGCAGGAGGCGATGCGGTGAGAAAGGGGGCACAGCCCACCACACCCCCTTCCCCACACAAGGACCCACCCACATGTCATCCCTTGGGGAGGAGGGCAACACTTCTTATCCTGGAGTGAAGATAGCTGCAAAGTCACTGCAAAGCAGTCAGACCTGGCCCATCAATTTCATGAATGGTTTACTTATACCCACCTGGCAACTCTAGTTCTTACTTCAAGCAACAAAAATCTCACAGAGGGGCAGCTCACCACACTTGAGCAACAGCTACAGTCTGAAGAGCCTGCCAGCTGATATCCACTGGTCACCCGTTAGATCTTGACAAACTCACACTTTAGGAGAGGATGTGACCGAAGAGGCCAGATTCGTGAAGGGACCCACCTGACAACATCTGAAAGGGCTTTATTATCATTAATAAAATTAGGACACTTCAAATCCTCTCTGATGAAAACCCAGACCTTTTTACGAGATGAATGCTGTCAAGAAAAGCCTCAGAACAGACATAGGTCCCTGTGTTTACAAGTGGTTAAGCAGGGTTTGGTCATGATAGCCACCCATGAAGATATTCTTTAGATTGAGTGGTGACCTAGTTAGATTAGGAACCAAACACTAACCAACTGAAATGACTACCCCATAAGGGTAAACTTGGAATGTGCTATAGGTAAAAGATATGCCGCTGATAATATTTATAGAAAGTCAAACTTTTTTCTCTTCTCTCCGTAAAGATGGACTTTTAAAAGGAGAATATCTGCAATTTAAAAAACTAAGAATATAATAAGAAAAATTGTAATCAGCTACTTTTCCTTAACCAAGCAGTTTCATAGCTACATCATGGTGTCCAAATGGGTAGCTGTCCACCAGAAAGGTCATGCTCACATGATTTGTATGTACAGAGAAGGTACCGAAGTCATATACGCACACAAGGAGGGCTGCCTGATGGATCAGAGAAGATGCCAACAGGGCGCACTTCATCCCGAGGGGCGCCGAAGAGGAGGCTGAGGAAGGCTGAGTCTGCAGAGCTGTGGGCAGGGGGAAGGGAGGAGGAGGGAGGGGGCAGCTGTGCCCGCCCTGGGCCTGGAGGGAGGAGGGGGTGCAGTCCTCTGGGCCCCTGAGGGGCTGTCAGCAAGGAGGCAAAGCAGGGAGGGGCCATGGGAAACTGCCCAACCCCTTCTGTCCCCCCATTTAGTGCTGGAGTAAGTGCAGCCCCCACAGGGCTGGGGTGGAGGACAGGGGAGTCAGCCTCAGGTACAGGGCAGACAGAAAAGCCCAGAATGAACCTGGTGAATGACCAGCATCCTAGAGTGTGTTGAGTGGAAAGTGTGTGTGCTCACTGTCTTCATGCACACCATTGAGTCAGCCTCTCTGGAGCACCGGCCAGGTCTTCACACTGTTCTGGCGGCATGGGATGTGGTAACCCAGTGAGACCCATGGACCCCAGAGCCTGCGCCCCAGTGAGGGGCAAGGTCAGAAATGAAAAGGAAGCAGCAGGAGGGATGGGGAAAAGGGGAGGAGACTGAGGAGGTGGAGACAAGATCCCAAGGCTAGTTCGGAGCTGTGGCTGTGTGGGCTCCTACTTCTGCAGGGAGCCCCACGCCAGCTTCACCTGGAAGCCCCTTGCCTTCCCTGCTGGTGTGATCACTCCCAATCTGGGGGGATTTGGTGGCTGGACCCGCCACCTCCCCACTGACCCGGGATAGCATGGTGGGTCAGAGGCTGACTCCCGGTGCCTCCTCACGTCAGCTGTGTGCCCTTGCAAGCCTCTTCGGCTCTCTGTGCTTAGTTTCCCAAGCACACACACAACTGTCAATGCCTAGGACCTCTGCCTGCAATTGGTGTGGGGCGTGTGAGGACATCGGTGAAGGCCGAGCCCAGAGCCTGGCGCACGGCAGGTCCTGTGCCCGTGTTTGCCTGCAGCAGCCATGGTGGCCATGGAGAGAGGCCTCAGGAGAGACCCTGCCACCACCTGGTCTTGGACTTCAGCCTCCACAACTGAGAAAACAAATGTCTGCAGTTTAAGCAGCCTGAGCTGTGTTACTTTGTTATGGCAGCCTGAGCTGACCAATACAACTTCCCTCCTAGAACTCTGCATGGTCCCAGGGCTGTGACCCCCCCCCCACCTGACTACCCCTTCTTGGTCTCCCTCTGCATTGCCTTCCTCCTCACCTGCTCTCTGAATGTTGGGTCTCCATCTCCCGCCCCAGCCACCTCACTCGCTCATTTGTCTCAAGTCCTACCTACAAGCCAAACTTGTTAGCATCCCTAGCCCCCTGAACCTCTGCCGTGGGGTGCATTTCTGGTTGGGAATCTGTCAGACATCTCAGAGGCAGCAGGTGCACAACTGGCCATGCCCACCTCCCCTCTTGGGGCCTCTAGTCTCTGTCCATCTGCCCTGAGGCGCCCTGTCAGCATCCTGGCTGTGGTGCTGAATTCCTCTTCTCCTTGAGTTCCCACATTCAACCAGGCTCAGGATCCTGCCTTTCCCACCCCTTCACTGAGGCCACTTCCATTCAGTAGCCTCTACCCCGGCCTTCATCATCTCTGGTCAAACCCATAGCCACAAACCTCTAACTGGTCTCCTGAAATGCATCCTTCATCCACCTGGCTACTGCTCTTCCTAATATTTAAGTCTGATCATGTAGCCCCCTGTTAAGCCCCCACTGGACCCCTAAGAGCCATTGGCTGCGATCCCCTCTCCTTAGCGGGAATCCAGGGCTCTGTGCAACCTGGCCCCCGCCCATCTTCCAGCCCAGCGCTCATTGTTCCTTGTCCGAGGTTTTGTGCCTCAGCCATGCTCAGCTGCTCACACTTCCCCCACGTACCTGCCATCTCCTGCTGGGTCCCCTGCTCTCCCATCTCCTGCCTGCTGTCTAAGCCAAGTAGAAAGTCTCTCATCCTGGAGGCACCACTGTCCCCACTCCGACCCTCCTGCACTGCGTCGCCACTTGCCTGTATTAAGTTCCTCCGGCTGCTGTAACAGATTTCCACAAGTGGAATGGCTTAAATACACAAGCTTATTCTCTTGCATCTCTGCAGGTCAGAAGCCTGAAATGAGCCTTATGGGGCTAAAATCAAGGTGCTGCAAGGCGGGTTTCTTCTGAAGACTCTGAAGCGAGGATCTGTCCCCCTGCCTTTCAGCTTCTAGAGGCTGCCTGTGCTCCTTGGCTTGTGGCCATTCCACAGAGCATCACTCCTGTCGCAGCTGGTTTTTCTGACTCTGACTCCTCTGTCCATCTTGAAAGGATCTTTGTGATTAGATGGGGCCCAGCTGGAAAATCAAGGATAACCCCCCCATCACAAGATCCATAATTTAATTACATCCACAAAGTTCCCTTTGCCATGAAAAGTAACACCGAGAGGTTCTGGGCATTAGGATGTGGCCACCTCTGTGAGGGGGCATTACTCGGTCACCACAGTAGCCCTCTCTGGTCCTCCCATAACCATGTAGGCATGCCTCATCACTCCACTTACTCTGCAGGCTCCCAGCTGTCTCTGCCTCTACCTTGTGCCTTCTACCTCCCGCTCATGCTCTTCAAGCACAGGACTCACGTCTTCCCCATCTTGTGTTCCCCATACCAGCTGTGTCCAGAGCATATTAGGCACTCCGTAACCATTCGCTGAATGCTGAACTAAACAGAGATGTCATCCTGGTTTTAGCATCTGACCTATGCTGGATGTGATGTGTGCTGACGTAGGCCAAGAATTTAGCTAGTTAGGAGAGGAAATGGCTCAGCAAGATGCTTGCTCCCCTTGTACCCCTTGTACCCCACCTCCAATCCCAGGGGGGACGCAATGTGAACCACTTTCCAGGGGTGCAGGTCGGGCCCACAGACAGGGCAGCCCTGCAGAATCAGGGTGGGGGTGGCTTGCTGAGGGTCCTTCCTTCTGCCCAGGGGAGGTTTGAGCTTTGAAGATGTTAGTACTGCCGGTGTTCCACATTGTCAAACCACTCGGATTGGAGCTTGTGATCCCGTTTGGACCCACTAATGACCCTCCCTACTGTGCTCATGGGCTGTGAATTTCCTTTACTCGGGGCCAAGCCACAGGCGGGTCTGGGGCCACCGTCCACTCCTCCCAGGGTGGGCACCTGGCACCCTGATCCGGACCTGAGCCCACTCACCCCACTGACCTGGGAGATGCAAGGCTGTACACCTGGCTCTTTGGAAAATGTGGCTGGCATCTTGGGTCCTGAAGGTCGTCAGGTCCTGTGAGTCCTCTTCCAGGCTGTGGGGAGGTTGGATTGTGGGAGGCAGGGTCCCAGGTGGATGTCAGTGTCAGGAGCCAGTTTGGATCAGCGGCGATCAGTCCGACTTGAAAAAGAATAAGGTGAACAGGTTGGAAGAGCACGACACACTTGTGTCAGGTGCAAACGAGAAACAGCCGTCTCAGACATGGGTCTGGGAAATCCAAAGGCAGAATACCCTTCAATGGCCTGACGTGGGCTTGTCAGGGAAGCAGCTGGCTTGCAAGATGCCACAAAGGCCAGGGTATTGTCGGCTCCCCCTGCCTCTGACCCACAGATTTGGAGGGAACGCGACGGAATGCTGAAGATCTGAAACGCCAGCCAGGGGACTCAAGGCATTGCCACACAAGAGTAATGCCGAAAAGGCACTCCACATATTTATTGAGCAAATGAACTTAAACGTCTAAAGAATTCTGAGTAGGGGGGTCAACACATGATCAACACGCACTCATTACCTGACCTTGAGTCTAGCCCTGGGGCGTGACGCTCCTCAAGGATATGGAAACCATGTGAGGGTGGTCACGAGTTGTAGGAACAGTTTTGGCTCTAATTGCTTTGCTTTTGACCATGCATCAAGAGTTGTAGGAAAAGCAATCAAGTCATATGTATTTGTACATTTGATTTCTATATTACTTGATTTATGTATTAATCCCATTAATCCCACATTACCCCCTTTTCTTTTAAGAAGACATAATAAAGACTGTAGCAAGTAGACAGTTTCTAACAGAACGCTTCTCAACATAGTTTACTTCTCCAAATTCTGCAGTATAAAATAAAAGTCTGCTTCTTGAATTTACGAGATGCAAAATAAAGATAGAAAGTAGATTTAGTGCAAGTAGAAAGTAATTGCAGGTGCTCAGGTCTATGCCTACAGACTGAGTTTTGATCTGAGTTGGGCAAGGGCAGCAAAACAGCCATGGGTGCAGAAGCTTTCTCTCAGAACTGGGGGGGTGAGGTTCTAAGCCTCACCCCTGTTCACCCCCAATTTCTCACCTGATGGCCCCTCTGCGACTGTGCCTGTCTTAGGTTGTTCCTCCCTTGGGGAATCTTACCCGTCTCTGGCTAACCAGCCATCTTCCAGGGAGATGTAAAGTTGGTAAGTGAGAGAGAAGTAGTATTCTTTGAAAAGGTTAGCTTTCTGCCTTTTTGAGAATTTGTGCTTCGTGGCTACTCTGCCCAGCACTTGTCTTGAGGCATCTTCATTAGCTGGAAAGGCTCTGATGCACTACAAGTCTATGTATGAGACACAACCTCTAGAAAAAGGGTTGTATTCAGGAAGGGAGAACAAAAGTTATAGAAGTAGCAAACGGAAGAAAAATGTGAGAAGATTGATTATTTCTAAGATATAACTTCTTGTAGAGTAGTATAAGCCTGTATAGGTTTTTAACAGACTATCAATTAAATTATGTACACACATTAACAGAACAGGAATACAGATACATCACAAAAGCAGACCTACAATTAAGGGCCATATCCAATGAAACCAGTTAAGTAACCCCGGCATTTATGAAAAGGTATTAATAGTATTATGAATACTGTCTAGTTGATTTTGAATGGTTTGAGGGAAGTCAGACAAATTAAAACAAAACACTCCTCAAATTGTTCACATCCCATATGTTCTTTAAACAGCAGATAGTCTATAGTAGCACGATTTTGAAGTACTGCAATTCACACTTCTCCTAGTGCTTGATTGAGTTCAGGTAATATAGAAGCAGTCAAATTCGTTGTTTTGCTATATACGCACAGGCCAGCTAAGATATTCCTTTTGCATTCCTCTGACAAGTCCAGGAACTGGCAGGATGAATGCAGCTGTAACTGCAACAGAGGTGGGATCTAAAAGCTTCAAGTTGTCATCACAATCAGACGGCAGAACTCAGAGAAATCTTTTATGACTATTTCCGGGATAATCTATTAGAGCAGGAGGGATGCATCCTACGCCACATATACTGTGATAATGTGAAGAGAGGGCTTAGGGTGTGGACTTGTACCACTTGCCCTGCCCCTAAGGTGGGCTGGGTTGTTGTCTGTTTGCTAGGGCTGTTAATAGTGAAGTCACAGGTTATGCTGAGATACCCTTCTTTATTTGCGGAACACTCTAACATTCCAGGCCAAGTTGCTCCTGGCCTTTTGAGTTTTAATTGATCTCACTGAAGATGTCTATATTCCTAGTCTGGTATCTTTACCCTAGAGAATTAGTGTGACCTTGACTTTGCATAATGCCTAACACAGAGTTTCAATAGGGTCTTGATAGGGACTTCTTTACATCGTTACATTGCTTTGACTGTAAATATCCTGCCTTGCTTTTTCTGGAGGCCCTCACCCTACTCTGACTACATCCAAGGTCCCTGTCTCATTCCCCCCTCTACAGATAAGAGACCCTAGCTACTGCTAGGGAAAAGGGGCAACAACTGCTCTGGCTGCTTCATGCTGAGAGGGGGCACAGTAAAGGGTGCAGTTAGGTTTCCATCATTGGTGGGTCAAGAGGCCTCAGGAGATGGGTGCTTCCATCTTGGGTTTCATTTCTATTACTATTTGCAGTTTTATGGCTTCTAGGCAAGATAGAACAAGTCGTGTTATTAGGTTAAGTAGCAACTGGAGTAGGATTTTCCATTTTGGATCAACTTGACAAGATTAAAAATGCTATGTCGCACTGACTATTATTAGGATTTACTATAGATAAGGCTGCATTATTGAAACAATACTTTTCTCTAAAATCACCTTCATTTTTATTAGAAGTAACCAGATTATGAAAATAATTAATACTTGGTTATTTGCATAGGTGCAGCAAGAAGAGTAACTGATTACATAGGTTCTTTTAAATGTGCTTTGCTGGTACTTTTTTTTTTGTCATTAATTCTATACTCAAAAAAATATTAGCAAACCGAATTCTAAAATACATCAAGAGGATCATACACCATGATCAAGTGGGATTCATCCCAGGGATGCAAGGATGGTACAACATTCAAAAATCCATCAACATCATCCACCACTTCCACAAAAAGAAGGACAAAAACCACATCATCATCTCCATAGATGCTGAAAAAGCATTCGACAAAATTCAACATCCATTTCTGATAAAAACTCTCAACAAAATGGGTATAAACGGCAAGTACCTCTACATAGTAAAGGCCACATATGACAAACCAACAGCCAACATCATACTTAATAGTGAGAAGCTGAAAGCTTTTCAACAAAGATTGGGAACAAGACAAGGATGCCCACTCTCCCCACTTTTATTCACATAGTATTGGAAGGTCCTAGGCACACCAATCAGACAAAACAAAGAAATTAAAGAAATTAAAGATCCAGATTGGTAAAGAAGAAGTCAGAGACAGATTAAAGATGGCGGCATGAGAGGTGAGACAGAGGCTTCCTCCTAAAACTGCATATAATACGAAAATATAACTGACACAACTACTTGTGAAAGAGCAACAGGAAAGAGGACTGCGCCAAACTGCATACACTTGGAGAAAAGAGGAGACCTCACAGAACAGGGTAATGTACTAAAGCTGTGGCCCAGATGGATCCAAGCCCATCCCCCACACCAGCTGAACAGTGGGAGGAAGAGAAACGGAGCAGGGAGGGAGTGGAGACCTGGGACTGCTGAATGCCTAACTCCGGAGACCTGCTCTGGGAGCACAAACCTACATTTCATGGTGCTGGCATGATACTCTCATAATTACGGGGTTGGAAAGCTAAGACAAGCAGAATTCCTGGAGAGACTGAGATTCCAGCTGCTGTGGGAAGCACAGATCCATATCCACCTGCTCTGGGACAAAAGAAAGGCGGGCAGTCTGAGAGACTTCCTAATAAGGAAGTCCTTAGCAAGAGGGCTGCTAAAGGGGCAAGGACTGCACACAGCTTATTGCTCAGGAGAAAGGACAGGTAGACAAAATTCTCCAGGTGCACTCTGCCCAGCAGGTTGGGAGCTTTCACGATCTTCCGGTGCTCCAGCACCCTGGCTGCCTACACAGCTCCAAGAACCCCCTCAGTGATAGGCAGCCTACTACACCTTTCTTACAGACAGCCCCACCTGGCTCGTAAACCGGCAAACCCTACCCTAACAATAGGCCAGCCAGAGGGAAGATCTGTCTACAGCAACTACACACGCAAAGCATAGAGGCTTATACCTGTGTGCTCGGCCCACTGGTTCAGGCAATGGAGACAGGCATAGCAGCCGGGAAACAAGAAACAGCTCTTTCCTCCCCCCAGGCACCAGTACCACTCCCCGGCAACCCCCAACATTACTTCAGGGGCTTAGCAGCTCCAGAGAGTAGAGATTCTGGGCACTAGAGGGCGCCATACGCTAATATGAAATGCCAAAGGAACCTGGTTCAGAGTAAAATTATTAATACAACTCCTGATTTAAATGATATCGACCTCATGACTCTCCTTGAAAGTGAGTTCAAAATAAAAATCATTAACATGTTCATGGAGGTACGGAAAGATATTCAAGAACTCAGGAATGAACTCTGGTCAGAGATCCGATCGTTGAAGAGCACAATAGAGGGTATTAAGAGCAGATAAGATACGGTGGAGGAGACGATAAATGAAATAGAAACTAGAGAAGAGGAATACAAAGAAGCTGAGGCACAAGGAGAAAAAAGGATCTCTAAGAATGAAAGAATATTGAGAGAACTGTGTGACCAATCCAAACGGAACAATATTCGCATTATAGGGGTACCAGAAGAAGAAGAGACAGAAAAAGGGATAGAAAGTGTCTTTGAGGAGGTAAATGCTGAAAACATCGCCAATCTGGGGGAGGAGATAGTCTCTCAGGCAATGGAGGAGCACAGATCTCCCCACACAAGGTATCCAAGGAAGACAACATTGAGACATACAGTAATTAAAATGGCAAAGATCAAAGATAAGGACAGACTATTAAAAGCATCTAGAGAGAGAAATAAGATCACATACAAAGGAAAGCCCATCAGACTATCATCAGACTTCTCAACAGAAACCTTACAGGACAGAAGGGAGTGGCATGATGTTTTTAATGCAATGAAGCAGAAGGGCCTTGAACCAAGATTACTTTATCTGGCAAGATTATCATTTAAATATGAAGGAGGGATTAAACAATTCCCAGATAAGCAAAAGCTGAGAGAATTTACCTCCCTCAAACCATCTTTACAGCATATTTTGGAGGGACTGCTATAGATGGAAGCGTCCTTACAGTTCAATAGCTGTTACCAGAGGTAATAAAACCAGAGTAAAGAAAGTAGAACAGCTAATTACATAGCAAATGCAAAATTAAATTAACTATCCTCAAAGTCAATCAAGGGATAGACAAAGAGTACAGAATATGATACCTAATATATAAAGAATGGAGGAAGAATAAAAAGGAGGAGAAAAAGAAAGAACCTTTAGATTGTGTTTGTAATAGTATATTAAGTCAGTTAACTTAGACTCTTGGATAGTAAGGAAGTTAACCTTAAACATTTGGTAACCAAAAATCTAAAGCCTGCAATTCCAGTAAGTACATACCTATCGATAATCACCCTAAGTGTAAATGGACTAATGCACCAGTCAAAAGACAGAGTCACTGAATGGATAAAAAAACAAGACCCACCTATATGCTGCCTACAAGAGACTCACTTTAAACCCGAAGACATACACAGACTAAAAGTGAAGGGATGGAAAAAGACATTTCATGCAACCAATGGGGAGAAAAAAGCAGTTGCTGTACTTATATCAGACAAAATAGACTTCAAAACAAAGAAAGTCACAAGAGACAAAGAAGGACATTACATAATGATAAAAGGGTCAATCCAACAAGAAGATATGACCATTATAAATATCTAGGTGCACAACACAGGAGCACCTACATATGTGAAACAAATACTAACAGAATTAAAAGGGGAAACAGAATGCAATGCATTCATTCTAGGAGACTTCAACACACCACTCACTCCAAAGGACAGATCAACCATACAGAAAATAAGTAAGGAGACAGAGGCACTGAACAGATGGACCTAACAGATATCTATGGAACTCTACACCCAAAAGCAGCAGAATATACATACTTCTCAAGTACACATGGAACATTTTCAAGATTAGATCATATACTAGGCCAAAAAACAGCCTCGGTAAATTAAAAAAGATTGAAATTGTAAGAACCAGTTTCTCAGACCACAAAGGTATGAAACTAGAAATAAATTATGCAAAGAAAATGAAAAATCCCACAAACACATGGAGGCTTCACAACATGCTCCTAAATGACCAATGGATCAATGACCAAATAAAAACAGAGATAAAGCAATATATGGAGACAAATGGTAACAATAATTCAACACCACAAAATCTGTGGGACGCAGTGAAGGCCGTGCTAAGAGAAAAGTATATTGTAATACAGGCCTACCTCTGGTGCAGAAGAACAATCCCACATGAGCAGTCTAAACTCACAACGAAACTAGAAAAAGAAGAACAAATGAGACCCAAAACCGGTAGAAGGAGGGACATAATAAAGATTAGAGCAAAAATAAATAAAATCGAGAAGAATAAAACAATAGAAAGGACCAATGAAAGCAAGAGCTGGTTCTTCAAGAAAATAAACAAAATAGATAAACCCCCAGACAGACTTATCAAGAAAAAGAGTCTACTCACATAAACAGAATCAGAAATGAGAAAGGAAAAATCACTACGGACAGCACAGAAATACAAAGAACTATTAGAGAATACTATGAAAAATTATATGCTAACAAACTGGATAACCTAGAAGAAATTGACAACTTTCTAGAAAAATACAACCTCTCAAGGCTGACCCAGAAAGAAACAGAAAATCTCAACAGACCAATTACCAATTGCAACGAAACTGAACTGGTAATCAAAAACCTACCCAAGAACAAAACTCCTGGACCAGGAGGCTTCATTGCTGAATGTCACCAAACATTTAGTGAAGACCTAATACCCATCCTCCTTAAAGTTTTCCAAGGAGTAGAAGAAGAGGGAATACTTCCAAACTCATTCTATGAGGCCACCATCACTCTAATACCAAAACTGGGCAAAGACACCATGAAAAAAACAACAACTACAGACCAATATCTCTGATGAACACAGATGCAAAAATACTCAACAAAATATTAGCAAACCGAATTCAAAAATACATCAAAAGGATCATCCATCATGATCAAGTAGGATTTATTCCAGGGATGCAAGGATGGTACAACATTCGAAAATCCATCAACATCATCCACATCAACAAAAAGAAGGACAAGAACCACATGATCATCTCCATGGATGCTGAAAAAGCATTTGACAAAATTCAACATCTATTCATGATAAAAACTCTCAACAAAATGGGTATAGAGGGCAAGTACCTCAACAAAATAAAGGCCATATATATGACAAACCGAAAGCCAACATTATACTTAACAGCGAGAAGCTGAAACCTTTGCCTTTAGGATTGGGAACAAGACAAGGATGTCCACTCTCCCCACTTCTGTTCAACATAGTACTGGAGGTCCTAGCCACGGCAATCAGACAACACAAAGAAATAAAAGGCATCCAGACTGGCAAGGAAGAAGTTAAACTGTCCATGTTTGCTGATGACATGATATTGTACATAAAAAAACCCTAAGGAACCCTCTTCAAAACTACTAGATCTAATATCAGAATTCAGCAAAGTTGCAGGATACAAAATTAATATGCAAAAATCTGTGGCATTCCTATACACTAACAATGAACTAGCAGAGGGAGAAATCGGGAAAACAATCCCATTCACAGTGCATCAAAAAGAATAAAATACCTAGGAATAAACCTAACCAAGGAAGTGAAAGACTTATACTCTGAAAACTACAATACACTGATCAGAGAAATTAAAGAAGATGTCAATAAATGGAAACACATCCCGTGCTCATGGATAGGAAGAATTAATATTGTCAAAATGGCCATCCTGCCTAAAGCAATCTACAGATTCAATGCAATTCCTATCAAAACACCAATAGCATGCCTCAATGAACTAGAGAAAATCATTCTAAAATTCATATGGAACCACAGAAGACCTCGAATAGCCAAAGCAATCCTGAGAAGGAAGAATAAAGCTGGGGGGATTACAGTCCCCACTTCAAGCTCTGCTACAAAGCCACAGTAATCAAGACAATTTGGTGCTGGCACAAGAACAGACCCAAACACCAAAGGAACAGACTAGAGAGCCATGATATAAACCCAACCATATATGGTCAATTAATATATGATAAAGGAGCCATGGACAAACAATGGGGAAATGACAGCCTCTTCAACAGCTGGTGTTGGCAAAACTGAACAGCTACATGGAAGAGAATGAAAATGGATTACTGTTTAACCCCATACACAAAAGTAAACTCGAAATGCATCAAAGACATGAGTGTAAGTTGTGAAACCATAAAACTCTTAGAAGACAACATAGGCAAAAGTCTCCTGAGTATAAGCATGAGCAACTTCTTCCTGAATGCATCTCCTCGAGCAAGGGGAACAAAAGCAAAAATGAACTCAAGGGACTACATGAAACTAAAAAGTTTCTGTATGGCAAAGGACACCATCAGCAGAACAAAAAGGCATCTTACAGTATGGGAGAATATATCTGTAAATGACATATCCAACAGGGGGTTAACACCCAAAATATATAAAGAACTCACATGCCTCAACACCCAAAAATAAATAATCCAATTAAAAACTGGGCAGAGGATATTAAGAGACAGTTCTCCAAAGAAGAAATTCAGATGGCCAACAGACACATGAAAAGACGCTCCACATCAGTAATCACCAGAGAAATGCAAATTAAAACCACAGTGACATATCACCTCACAGCAGTAAGGATGGCCAACATCCAAAAGACTAAGAACAACAAATGCTGGCGAGGATGCAGAGAAAGGGGAGCCTGCCTACAGTGCTGGTGTAATGTAAGCTAGTTCAACCATTGTGGAAAGCAATGTGGAGGTTCCTCAAAAAACTAAAAATACAAATACCATTTGACCCTGGAATCCCACTCCTTGGAATTTATCAAAGAATACAACTTCTCAGATTCAAAAAGACATATGCACCCCTATGTTTATTGCAGCACTTTTTACAATACCCAAGATATGGAAGCAACCTAAGTGTCCATCATTAGATGAACTGATAAAGATGTGGTACATATACACACTGGAATACTATTCAGCCATAAGAAAGAAACAAGTCCTACCATTTGAAACAACATGGATGGAGCTAGAGGGTATTATGCTCAGTGAAATAAGCCAGGTGGCGAAAGAGAAGTGCTAAATGATTTCCCTCATTTGTGGAGTATAATAACGCAGCAAAACTGAAAGAACAAAATAGCAGCAGACTCAGAGACTCTAAGAAGGAACTAGTGGTTACCAAAGGGGAGGTGTGTGGGAGGGCGGGTGGGGAGGGAGGGAGAAAGGGATTGAGGGTTATTATGTTTAATACACATGGTGTGGGGGGTCACCGGAAAACAGTGTAGTACAGAGAAGGGAAATAGTGAATCTGTGGCATCTTACTACACTGAAGGACAGTGACTCCACTGGGGTATGGGTGGGGACTTGATAATATGGGTAAATGTAGTAACCACATAGTTTTTCATGAAACCTTCATAGAGTATATCAATAATGCCTTAAAAAAAGCAAACTGTCACTATTTGCAGATGACATGATATCGTATGTAAGAACCCTAAAGAATCCACTCCAAAAGTACCAGAACGAGTATCTGAATTCAGAAAAGTTGCAGGATACAAAATTAATAGAGAAATCTGTTGCATTCCTATATACTAATGATGAACTCTAGCAGAAAGAGAAATCAGGAAAACAATTACATTCATAATTGCATCAAAAAGGATAAAATACCTAGGAATAAACTTAACCAAGGAAGTGAAAGACCCTGAAAACTATAAGACATTCCTAAGAGAAATTAAAGAGGACACTAACAAATGGAAATTCATCCCATGCTCTTGGCTAGTAAGAATTAATACTGTCAAAATGGCCATCCTGCCTAAAGCAATCTACACATTCAATGCAATCCCTATCAAAATACCAACAACATTCTTCAATGAACTGGAACAAATAGTTCTGAAAATCATATGGAACCACAAAAGACCCCGAGTAGTCAAAGCAATCCTGAGAAGGAAGAATAAAGCATGGGGGATCTCGCTTCCCAACTTCAAGCTCTACTATAAAGCCACAGTAATCAAGACAATTTGGTTCTGGCACAAGAACAGAACCATGACCAATGGAACAGACTAGAGAGCCCTGATATAAACCCAACCATTTATGGTCAATTCATATACAGTAAAAGAACCATGGATATACAGTGGGGAAATGACAGCCTCTTCAACAACTGGTGTTGAGAATACTAGACAGCTACATGCAAGAGAATGAAACTGTATTATTGTCTAACCCCAAACACAAAAGTAAACTCAAAATGGATCAAAGACCTGAATGTAAGTCATGAAACCATAAAACTCTTAGAAGTAAACATGGGCAAAAATCTCCTGAATATAAACATGAGCAACTTTTTCCTGAATGCATCTCCTCGGGCAAGGGAAACAAAATAAAAAATGAACAAATGGGACTACATCATGCTAAAACGCTTCCGTACAGTAAAGGACACCATCAACAGAACAAAAAGGCATCCTACAGTATGGGAGAATATATTTGTAAATGACATATCTGACAAGGGGTTAACACCCAAAATATATAAAGAACTCACATGCCTCAACACCTAAAAAGCAAATAACCCTATTAAAAAATGGGTGGAGGATATCAACAGACACTTCTCCAAAGAAGAAATTCAGGCCAACAGATGCTGAACTGTGTTTTTAAGTGTTGAATCAAATACAATATTTAGAAGAAAAAAAATTAATTCTTATACAGTACTTTGAAAACTACATTAAAGCATCACAAAAATAACTGACAAAGATTTGACCTTGTTTGAATACAGTCGATCTGAAAAGATTCTCCACATCGCTATTTATCAGGGAAATGAAAATTAAAACCACAGTGAGATATCACCTTACACCAGTTAGGATGACCAACATCAAAAAGACCCAGAACAACAAATGCTGGCCAGGATGCAAAGAAAGGGGAACCCTCCTACACTGCTGGTGGGATGTAAACTAGTTCAACCATTGTGGAAAGCAATATGGAGGTTCCTCAAAAAACTAAAAATAGAAATACCATTTGACCCGGGAATTCCACTCCTAGGCATTTACCCTAATAAACAATTTCTCAGGTTTAAAATGACATATGTACCCCTATGTTTTTCAGAGCACTATTTACAATAGCCAAGATACGGAAGCAACCTAACTGACCATTAGTAGATGAATGGATAAAGATGTGGTACATATACACAATGGAATATTATTCAGCCATAAGAAAGAAACAAATTCTACCAATTTTGCAACAGTGTGGATGGAGCTAGAGAGTATTATGCTTAGTGAAATAAGCCAGGCGGAGAAAAAGAAACACCAAATGACTTTCCTCATTTGTGGAGTATAACAACGAAGCAAAACTGAAGGAACAAAATAGCAGCAAATTGACAGATTCCAAGAACGGACTAGTCGTTACCAAAGGGGAGGAGTGGGGGAGGGCTGGTGCGGAGTGAGGGAGGAGGGTATTGTGGGGTATCATGATTGGTGCACCTGGTGTATGTGGGGTCACAGGGAAGACAGTGTAGCTCAAAGAGGACAAATAGGGACTCTGTGGCATCTTATTACACTGATGGACAGTGAATGTAATGGGGTATGTGGTGGGGACTTGATAATGGGGGGAAGCTAGTAACCACAACGTTGTTCATGTAAGTGTATATTAATGATATAAAAAAAGTACTTAAAAATTAGCTGAATATTATGATGTGTACATACTTTTAACTGAATAAGCAGAAACCTCCTTATGGGAATGTAAAGATAATTTTTAAAAAGTCTACTCACTAAGACAGTGATTCTCAACCTGTCATCTGGGGATACTTGGTTCTGCAAGGCTCTGTTATCTATTCATAAACCAATCTCTTCATGGCATGAATAGTGTAATAAGAATTATTTTAATTTTAATTTTTAGCACAAACAACTTCCTGCAAGGATTAAGAAAACTCCAATGCTAAGCTCTCTGATGTCTCACTGAAGTCCCTAACAGTCACAGGATGAGAGAGAAAAAGGGCAGGGCTACAGGTCCACACACTCTCTGGAGAAATCTCAGTTTTCCTGCTGTTATCTCAACATTGCAGCATCTAGAGAGAGATCTCGGTCTCATGAGGCCAGGGCGAAGGTCAGGGGAGTGGGGTGCAGTTCACCTGCTAGGGCTATTCCTGCTTCAGGATGAACCTGAGGGTTCTCAAGGGGAAGGTGACGCTGAAGCCAAAGCCAACACAGAGTCCCCCACCCAGTATATTCCCAAAGTCAGTCTGGATCTCTGGCTGTCTCAAAATTTCCACCTACCCAAAACAATCCTTCAAGGTATCCCTAATACCTGTGTGAAGCAAGAATCAGTTACAAATTCATATCTTTACAAAGCTAGATCTTTTTAGAAATACCTTTTGAAACCTAAATGCTTCCTTTCATAAGCTTATGGAAAAATCTCTAGCTTTTGTCCAATTGTATTATGATACTAGTCACAATAAATGGCAGCATGCATAAGAGTACATTCTTGCGCTGCAAATTTCCATATGGGTACTCTTTAAAGAGGGGATCCCCTGGAGAACTGCTTTCCTGTGGATACACAGTGACTTTATATTTAGCTTTAAGAAGTAATTTCACATTTCAAATTTCCCACAAGATTATGACAAATGCAAAGAAATTTCACAAGCTTAACTTTCATCTAGAAAGTTTAGATTTAGTACCAAATCTAAAAATGTCCAATTCCATTTGTCTAGTCTAACAATACAAACCAGGCAGACAAAAGAACTATATGGTTAGCATATTAGACACTTGATATCTGGACTAACTTGAGGCCTTGTTCAACAGATAGTGGAGTATTTTGATATTTTCTTTCCTAAGTTAATTTTAAAAACACTGAGCCTTTTGCATGAGGTTGAGGTGTGCTAAAGTAAGACAAATATACATGCCAATAAAATTAGTCAATAAAAATCACCCGCATATGCCAATTCTTGTAGGCTCTCTTTCAAAACGCATACCATGTTAAGTACAATAACAGGCCTTTCTGAGCATGAGGGATACAAAATCATATGGGGTATGCCCTTAACAGAACAGGACATTACCCTAGATTCCCCAAAATATTTAGGCTTGCAAAAGGAATAAACTTTAAAACAGTGTATTTGCTATAAGAAGATTCAAAATACAAGATACTCATTTTTGAAATGTTTGCTTTGATCAGTTCTCAATGAATAACATTTAAACTAGACATGTGGTTTTAAAATGTGTATAACTTATTTTCCTACATTAAAAAAATCAGTATGTTATATATCTTTCTAGGAATGACAATAAATGTAACTTGGTTGGTTCCACACAGGACTATAACTTTGAGATTATTCTTTCACATTTAAAAGTTTAGGTAGGAAGTTCCCTCACATATAACCACACATTCCCTGTTTTTAAAGTTAACATTTACTTTTTTCAGATTATGAAAGTTAATACATGCTTAGTTACAGTACAATTCTATTAGCAGCCTGTGAGAAGGCCCCCACACATTCACCAATACCACCATCATTACTATTAGCCTATTGGATAAAGACATAACAGATTTATTCTAATCTGTACCATCCTGATAATTTTTCCCCAATTTCTTCAAGGTATAATTTACATACACTGGAATCATCATTGTTAGTGTGCATTTCTGCAAGTTCTAACAAATGCAGTCACGTAACTACCACCACCATCAAAACACAGAGATGTGTCATCACAAAAAGTTCCCGTGTCTCTTTGCAGTCAATCCTTCCTCCCAACCCAGACGTGGCAACCACACGTTGTTTTATCTCGCTATACTTTTGCCTATAAATGGCATCACACATTACGGAGTTTTTGCAGCCTAGCTTTTTTCACTTACATACTTGGGGTCCATCCTTGTTGTTGCACATGCCAACAGTTCTTCATTTTTTACTGTTGAGTGGTATTTCAGCACACAGATTTTCCAAAGCTTATTTCAGTTGTGGACAATTATGAGTAAAGTCACTAAAAAAATTTGTGTATAGGCGCTTATGCAAAACTTAAATTCTCATTTGTCTTGGGTAAATACCTAGGAGCAGGCTTGCTGGGTCATATGGTCAAGTGCTTGTTAGCTTTATAAGGGACTGCCAAACGATTTTCCTAAGTGGCATGTACGATTTTACATTCCCATCAGCAATTTATGAGAATTCTGTTGCTTCATTCACATCCTTGTCAGCTTTTAGCCCTGTCAGTTTAAAACATTTTAGCCATTCTCACGTGTAGTTTTAATCTTCAGTTCCCTGATGATTAATGATGTGGAGCATCTGTATGTGCTAATCTGTCATATTATGTCATCTTTGGTGAATTGTTTGCTTACATCTCTGGCTCATTTCAACACTGGGATGCCTTTTAACTTATTGTTTTTAGAGTTCTTTATATATTCTTTATTAGATATGTGATCTGCAAGTATTTTCTCATTTAGTGGCTTAATAATATCTTTCAAGGAACAATTGTGATAAAATCCAATTTATTAAAATTTTCTTTTAGGATTCTGCTTTTGGTGTTGTACCTAAAAGGCTTTGCCTAAGCCAAAGCTGCAAAGATTTCTTATGTTTTCCTACAGAAGTTTTATAGCTTTACATTCCACATTTATGTCTATGAAGCAGGCTGTTTTTACAAGTGGTGTAAGGTATGGGTCAAGATTTGTTTTATCCTTTCTCCACTGAATTGCTTCAGCACTTCTGCTAAAAATCAGTTGACCATGTATGTGTAGGTTTATCTGTGGCTCTTTCTTCTGTTGCATTGATCTACACGTATACCCTTCTGCTAATGCCATACAGTCTTGATTACTGTAGTTTTATACTAAGTCCTGAATTCTCTAATTACTTTTATGGTTAAAAGCTCTTTCTTTATTTGTTATTTAAATGACTTTTTAATGCACTCTGTTTTCATGTGTCTTTAGATTTCTCATTGGTTGTTAAGAGCTCCTTCTATGATAATAATTACCTATTACATATTATTTCCCATTTGTTTCCATTACAATTTTGTTTTAAATATATGTGCAAATACATCATTTTTATATTCATATAAACCACAATCATATCTATCATCTTTTCCTTATGATTCCTGTTTAGAAAGGCCAAGACCTTATGAATAGTAGTGACCCTTGCTGGGGGTGAGGGGGTGGCTTAATTCTTCATATACAAATCCTTAATTCACCTGGAACTTATTTTTGACATATGACATAGGTAGCGAGCTATTGTTCCTTCTTCTTCAAATATTTAGTTATTCCAGTACAGTTTATTAAATAATTCTTCCTCTGGTGTCTTCTGATTATGTAGGGATTTAAAATTACTAAAGCCTGTTTTTCTACACCATTTAAAACCACCAAGTAAAGACCCAAGCTAAGATACAGAAGTGCCTGGGGGGCATCAGTCCTTACACTGCAGGGCCATAAAGCAGACACTGGCATGTGTATCCAACAAATGTGTGGCACTATTTGCCAGGCACTGTGCTGGCCGTTGAGATATAACTGTAAGGAGATCGTGAGGTTGGTAATGGAGAACTTCCAGAAGAGTCTGGTCATTCATTTAGAGAGAAGGTAACAACAATCTGGCCTATAAAAGATGGTTCCACTTTATCTTCCATCTAGGATTCCCCTTTTAGAGCTGCTTCCATGGCAAGTCTGTACTTCATCCTACCTACAAAAGTGCCCATAAACACAGCTAAACACCTGGATTCCAAGGAGAAAACAGAGGACATCTTTTTTTTTCCGGTTTTACCGAAAAATAATTGACATACATCACTGAATAAGTTTAAGGTGTACAACATGATGGTTTATAATTGACATACATCACTGCATAAGTTTAAGGCATATAACATGATGGTTTGATTTACATATATTGTGAAATGATTACAATAGGCTTAATTAACATCCATCACACAGATAAAATGAAAAAAATTTTTCTTTGTAATGAGAACTCCTAGAATCTACTGACTTAACAACTTTCCTATGTATCATACAGCAGTGTTAGCTATAGTCATGTTATTCTTTACATCCCTAGTACTTACTGTCTTATAACAGAAGTTTATACTTTTTGACCACTTTCCTCCAATTCCTCCTCCCACAATCCCCTGCCTCTGGTAACCACATGTCTGATCTCTTTTTTTTTTTAGATTCCACATGTAAGTGAGATCATATACTATTTGTCTTTCTCTAACTTATTTGATTTAGCAAAATGCCTTCAAGGTTCATGCATATTGTTGTGAATAGGATTTCCTTTTTTTTTTAATGCCTGAATAATATTCCTTTGTAAATATATACTACAACTTTCTTATCCATCAATGGGCACAGGTTATTTTCATGTCTTGGCTATTGAAACAATGCTGCTATGAACATGGGGGTGCAGATATCTTTTCCAGTTAATGTTTTTGTTTCCTTTGGGTTTATTCCCAGAAGGGGGAATTGCTGGATCATATAGTAGTTCTATTTTTAATTTTTTGAGGAAACTCCATACTGTTTTCCATAGTAACTGTACTAATTTACATTACCACTAACCAGTGCACAATGGTCCCTTTTCTCCACATCCATGCTAGCATTTGTTATCTCTTCTTTTCGATGATGACCATTCTAACAGATAAGAGGTGATATCTCACTGTGGTTTTAATTTTCATTTCTCTAAAGACTGGTGATGCTGAACATCTTTTCAGGTACCCAATGGCCATTTCTCTATCTTCTTTGGAAAAATGTGTGCGCAGATGTTTTGCCTTTTTTTTTTTTGCTGTTAAATTACATAAGCTCTTTATATATTTTGGATAGTAACCCCTTATCAGGTAATGGTATGCAAATACTTTCTCCCATTCCATAGCTTGTCTTTTCATTTCATTTATAAGTTTTTTTTGCTGTGCGAAAGTTTTCTCATTTGATACAGTCCCACTTGTTTGTTTTTGATTTTGTTGCTTGTGCTTTAGGTGTGATTTCAAAAAAATCATTTCCAAGATCCATGTCATTTCCTATGTTTACTTCTAGGATTTCATGGGTTTGGTTCTTACATTTAAATCTTTAATTCATTTCAATTTAATTTTTGTGAGTGGTGTAAGGTAGAGGTCAGGTTTACTTGTGCATATCCAATTTTCCCAGCACCATTTATTGAAGAGACTGTGTTTTCTCCATTGAGTATTCTCAGCTCCCTTGTCAAATATTTAGTTGAGTTATATGCTGGGGTTTATTCCTGAGCCCTTAATTCTGGTCCAGTAGTCTATTTGTTCTTATGCCAATACCATACTATTTTGATGACTACAGCTTTACAGCATAGCCTGAAGTCAGGAAGTGTGATGCCTCCTGCTTTGTTCTTCTTTCTCAGAATTTCCTTGGCTGCTTAGGGTCTTCCGGGGCTCCATATACATTTTAGGAGTTTTTTTCTATTTCTGTAAAAAAATTCCACTGGAATCTTGATAGGAATTGCATTGCATCTGTAGTTTGGGGTAACAATGACATCTTATCAATATTAATTCTTCCAATCCATGAACAAAGAGACCTTAGCATTTATTTTTTCCTTTTTCAATTTCTTTCATCAGCATCTTGTAGTTTTCAGAGTAAAGATCATCTACCTCCTTAAATTTATCCCTAAATACTTCACAATTTTTGATGCTACTGTAAAAGGGATTTACTTATTTCTTTTCCAGAAAATACATTGTTAGTGTACAGAAACACAACTGATTTTTGTATGTTAACTTTGTATCCTGCAACTGAATTTGTTAATTGGTTCTAACAGTTTTGGGTGAGATTTTAGGTTTTCTATATATATACAAAGTCATATCATTTGCAAAGAGAGACAATTTTACTTCTCCTGTTTTTGATGATTTTATTTCTTTTTCTTACCTGACTGCTCTAGCTAGGACTTTCAGTACTATATTGAATAGAAATGGTGAGAGTGGGCATCCTGTCTTGTTCCTGGTCTCAGAGGAAAAGCTTTCAACCTTTCACCATCGAGTATGATGCTAGCTTTGTCACATATGGCCTCTATGATGTTGAGATATGTTCCTTCTATGCCTAATTTAAGTATTTTTATCATGAATCTGCATCTCAATGATCATGAGTCTTTTCTTTCATGCTAATAACATGATGTAACTATTTGATTTGCATATATTGAACCATCCTTACATCCCAGGGATAAATCCCACCTTATCATGTGAATGATCCTTTAATGTGCTGAATTTGGTGTGCTGGTATTTTATTGATATTTTTTGCCATCTATGTATCAGAGATATTGGCCTTTAGTTTTTCTTCTGTAAGTGTCTTTTTCATTTTCTGGTTTTGGCATCAGAATAATGCTGACCTTGCAAATGAATGTGAAAGTGTTCCCTCCTCTTTGATTTTTTCAAAATATGAGAAGGACTGGGGTTAATTCTCCTTTAAATGTTTGGTAAAACTCACCAGTGAAGCCAGCCGGTCCTGGGTTTTTCTTCATTGGGAGATATTTGATTACTGATTCAATCTCCTTACTAATAATTAGTCTATTCATATTTTCTATTTCTTCCTGAGTCAGTCTTGGTAGTTGTATATTTCTAAGATTTTTCCATTTCTAGGCTGTCCAGTTTGTTGGCATATAGCTGTTCATAGTAGCCTCTTAGAATCCTTTGAATTTCTGGGTCATAAGCTGTAATGTCTCAAAATTTATAATTTTGTTGATTTGGATCTTTCTTTTTTCCTTGGTTAGTCTAGCTCAGGGTTTGTCAATTTTGTCTGTCTTTACAAATAACCAACTCTTACTTCGATTAATTTTTTCCCATTGTTCTGTTCTGTATTTCATCTATTTCTGTTCTAATTTTTATTATTTCCTTTTTTCTGCTAACTTCGGGCGGTTTGTTCTTTTTCTAGTTACTTAAGATACAGAGTTATGATGTTTACTTGGGATCTGTCTTGCTTCTTACTGTAAGTATTTATGGATATGAACTTCCCTCGTACAACCACTTTTGTTGTATCCCATAAGTTCTGGTATGTTGTGCTTCCACTTTCATTTGTCTCAAGAAATGTTTTATTTCTCCTTTATTGTCCACTTTGATTCATTGGTTGTTCATGAATATTATGCTTCTGAGAATTTTCAATTATGACTTCATGATTCTTTCTCATCTTTGCTGCTATCAGTGTGCCAGTCTCCCAGAAGTCCCTGTTACCTATCTACCAGCTGAAGATATGAATAAATTAGGAGAATTTTATGTAAAATTAAATAAGGGTCTGTGTAAGACCCTGAATGACAATTATGAACAAAATACATGAGCTTTGTTCTTTATTTGTTTGCTTCCTGGTGCTCTACTATGTTTGGGACAACTCAAGAACTGATCTAAAGAAAGTGATCAGTAAGTAGTTCTCTAACTGGTTAAGAGACACTGAAAGCTAAGGATTTTGAAGTTCATTTATCTTACATAAAGTAGCTAGAAAGCCTCCTTACCATATGAAAAGCTGCTCCCTTTATTCCCCTGACAGCAGCTAGAACAGTCAAAAGTTATGTCAGGGAGCACAATTCTCTCCCTATTCTTGCCTTTGCTGACTAGTGAATGGATTTTGATACTGAAGCTTGACAGTTAATCCAATAAATTTTTATCAAGCTATTTCTTGACAACTTAATATGGCTGTCCTTGTACGAGACAGATAGCAACATGCCCAACCCACAAACTGACGACTGAGAACAAAATCAGGAGAATCTAAAACCACTGGGAATCTTCTTCCAGGTAAAACACAACGGGTTGCACAAGACTGAAGGTCTTGCTGTAAGAACTAGAGACAAAATGATAACTTACATAAATCACGTTTTCAAAGCCTTGGAAGCAACAGGAACAGATGAACTAAAATTCCAGATCAGGAAGAGCCCTTTCTAGACCTGAGGCAGAAATCCAGGCAAGAATTACATGACCTCAGGAGTTTCAATGGATGAAAAAGGTCCTAAAAAAGGTTAAACCCTATCAATTTATACTGTAACTAAAAGAAATCTTATATAACATAATTTTAGAAAACTAGCTATTATGATAAAAAAATGTAAGCTTATAGAACACAGGTATTTAATATCTCATATATCAATTGGTATTCATAAACTAATTCCTTAAGAATTTCTTAAGCCAGTTTCAGTCGTCTAGAAACTAATTACCACTGGGCACAAAACTGAAAATCACACCTTGGAACATGGGGAACCCCACCATCTGAGGGACTTCCCTGCCATTTACTGGAGTTCTGAATCCATGTTAAGTCTCTTGAACTGTATCAAGGACCTCCAAATGTCAGGGAAGAGCTGATACATACAAAGTGTAAAGACCACAAAACGGACTTTTTAAAAAAAATCATACAAACATATCAAATACCTATAAACTAAGTCTATGTTGACTTTAAAAAATGAAAACACTGTACCCTCAATGACCTGATGTTCTTTTTGGGAGCAGCATTATCTATGACCTTACTGCCACTTTTCCATTACAA
This sequence comes from Smutsia gigantea, assembly GCA_032199065.1. Lineage (NCBI taxonomy): Eukaryota > Metazoa > Chordata > Mammalia > Pholidota > Manidae > Smutsia > Smutsia gigantea. The sequence goes on from JAVSCE010018361.1 coordinate 103,268, forward strand.
TCATCTCAAGTCATAGCTAGGAAACTTAAAACACAATAAAGAAAATGAGAGATCTAATATAGAAAACAACTACTTAACAGTCAAGTAGCCAAAGGAACAAAAATGACACTATTATCCTCCAAAGCTTATTTCAAAACTGCTTGTGCTCATCCTTTCTGTCAAAAGTTTGTGGCCCACCTTTCACCCAGCCCCACAAGCTTGCAAGATCAGATCCAAAATCGGATTTCCTAGTAGTCCACAGAACACCTCTGAAACTGCCTCCGCATCTCTCTGGAGAGGAACCACAGCTTTCTTTAGACCCTAGGGCTCATTAACTATACATATAGAAGGCAAGGAAAAGAAGTTATGGTGAAGCAAAGAGATCAGTAAGCACCATGGAGAACCACCACAATTAAACCATCTGTGAAGTTTAGGATGTAAATTTTCATTTCTTTAGTTCATCTCTGTAATATTTATTCATTTAAACAAACATTAAAAGCTTGTTGTGTTTATCAGGCAATGGGGATCGGACAGAGGCAAACAAACGCAAAGTTCCCTCTCTCAAGGGCCTTAGACTATTGAGCAAGGGGACAAGTGAGCCGTCTCAGGTGAGTGGGGCTTGGCATCACACTACCTAGTTCCAAAGGGAAAAGGTAATGGACATGCATCCTCTGCGTCCCATCATCCTCTTTTTTAGCATCTACAACCTCTCCGATATTTTAGTCCAACAAACTAGTGTGCCCACTTTGTGCCTGACTGCATCCCAGACACCAAAATTGAGATCTGGTTTCTATAAAGTGCATCTACACCCCACAAGTCTTGTTTTCCTACTCAGCAGACAGTGCCACAAATGTTGAGGTCCTACAGTTTTTTTCCTTATGTTCCAGGGTTTTAAATAACTCTTAATAAAAATTAAAAAGATATTAAATTAGGCACTGCTTTACACCATACTGGATGTAATGTTCAACAACACTGTAAGGCCAATAAATCAATAAAAATTAGGTAAGATATATCAATGTTTTTTACAAAGACCAAATAAGTTATACAGAAAATGGGTTATACAAGATGATGGAAGTAAGAAATTAAACAACAGCAAAGGGTATGTACTTGAATCACAGCTATAATGAAGCACCAGTTCCACAGCACAGTCTCTGCTAATTAACCTGGCCCAGCTCTGTGGCGCCGTGTTCTACATCTGCTCTCTATCCTTCTCTACCAAAGTCAACACTGACGTTTAAGGATCCGACTGACAGAAGCCACAGCCCTTGAAAGAAGTAAACCACACTACGTTCGTTAACATGACTGTGAAAGCGCTTCCCAGGTAGCTACGCTTGGAGTCACAACTCCAGGACTGTACATGCAACTTTACGAAGTGAAGGGATGGAGATTCCCCCTGAAACAGAGACCTGTCACTAACTAGCCCCCACAGGCCCATGTCAGAGTGAGCACAAGAACACTGCATGTAAACAGACCACATATTTTTCAACAGTTCCTGACAATACTGCAATTAACACCACTCTGACATTCAGAGTTCTGAGTCTGTCCAGCACAGTGTACTGTGACTAATGGGATTCCAAATTTATTGTGTTAAAAAGTTTTTTTAACCATTGGTATCTTGTTTTGCATACAAGCTTATATTTCTCCACCTCCCCTCACACAAAAGAAATACCTTGGCACATTTGGTGTTTTCAACTCCCTAAAGGTTTCCTGTGCTATAACTTTAAATGAATGTAAATAGATTTAGTTTCTAAATGTAGTTCTGTATTAAAATGTTTACTGTTTTGGTTAGTTGAAAAGCTCTTCTCAAGTTCCAAGAAACTAATCAGTTATCAAATAAATACCAGAACATTCATTTGTTTTTATCTACCACTAAAAAAAAACCACACACAAAGAAAAATCCTACTTTAGATTAGAAGTTAACCTATTCCCTTAAAAAAATAACCTAACATTCTGACAGCTAAATACAACTGAAAACGTGTGAGGAAAACACAAGAGCAATGGTCCTGGGCCGGCCCTTCTTCCCAGTTTTCCCAGGACAGCCAACATTTCAGAAATTCCCCCGAGGACTAATTTCCCAAGCTGATGCCAGCGCCTCAGCAGGGCCTCGAGGCTGTGACAGGCACACCCTCTGGGGCTATAGACCCAGCACCACAGAATCAAGGCATTCTGGGATCTCTCCTAAAGACAACTTGCTCTGACATCTGACTGAGGGCTGATTCTGCCGGGCTAAGGCCATGCACTTTACATGTATTCATTCATCTAATCCCTTCGACAATCCTAAAGGCAGGAACTACCCTCATTTCACAAATGGAAGTAACAGAGACCAGAGAAATCAACCAGGTGGGGGAGGAGAAAAGGCAGTGCTGGGGCCCTCCCCCCTTGGGCCAGAAGGGGGGACCTTGCCAGGAGGGTTGCATGTGGGCACGGGGGTCTAGTCAGAGAGATGGAAGATGGGAGGGAGCTGCGGCGGGACTGGATGTGGCACGTGACTAACATGAAGGAGACAGCCTGGCTGGAGCTGAGCGTCCCACTAGGAAAACAGTGGGAGGGAAAATCAGGGAAGAAATGGGGCAGCCAATGGGAAGGCCATGATAGCCACTGTGAGGACTTTGGTTAAGTCTGAATGAAACGGCAAGTATTCTGGCAGGAGAGTGACATGAACAGACTCAAATCTGAAAAGGAACTGATGAGCACTGTTTTCCTTCTGAGTGGCCGTTAGAATGGCCACAGGGACTGTGAACCCAAGGAGCACCCCTCCTTACAGCTGTTCCCCACACAATTCCCAACTGCCCTCGCCAAGAGCCTGAGAGCCTCCTCTCACCTGGAGCCGTGGTGTCAGAGAACTGTGGCGGCAGGAAACAAGGGAAAGGAAACCTGCTTCTAAAACCCTTTCCTTCTCTCACCAGGAGGTCCGGTTCTCACCTCCTCGGGAGCAGTACCCAAAGCCAGAGCTGGGGGCTCTAGTTGAAAAACAGATGCATAGTGACTTTGGGTTTTATTCCAACAGGACCTACAATTATCAGTACACCTCTGCACACCTTTGTCTTTCCACACAGAACTTTAGAGAAGCACTAAGGCCCACTTAAAACAAAAACCCTGTCTAGTTAACAGCAGTAAGAGCCCTTACTGCACAGGTGCTAAAAAATCTTCTGGACAAAGAAAATGATTCTCAGTGAGTCAGTGAGGCAACTTTCAGACTGGCACAAGGCCAGGCGACACTCTAATCAGAAGCTCCAGGAGATGGCAGTGGAAAGGAGGCATGCAGGACAGTCTCTGGGCTCCTCAGAGGAGAGGCAAGGACAAAGGTCCCTAAGGGGTGCCTAGCTTGAAGTTCCAGGAACATCAGAAAAAATTTCCAAAGGGCCTGAAATTCGGTTTTCACCTACTTATCCTTAAATGAGCAGTGTGATTAAAACTGGGGGTAGGGGAGTGGGAGACAGAGGGGAGAAAATTACGCCCAGTTATTAACATCAAAAAAGAAACAGACATTCTTGTTCACTTTTTGAACATAAAACAGGTTAAAAATTGTTTTTCCCTAACACTAAGAACATTAGAATTAAAATGTTGGGAATCTATTTTCCCACTAAAAACTACTAACATTTGATTCTGTGGGTTTACATCAGCCGTATGCAAGGCCGGACTCACACCAGAATCCCACAGACACTTGTGGATGTGGGCCTCACCTAAGACTATCTGAACCAGAATCTCTACGGGTGGGGCCTAGGCAGGGTTTTTTTTTTATCTCACCTAGGTGAACCTGATGGGTGGTGAGTTGAGAACCACCAGTTTAAATCTTACCATGTCACTAGTACAATAAATCATACTTTCAAAACAGTGTCAACAAATGTTTCATTTTATCTGACCCTTACAACAGTGAAAACAGTGAATGCCAGAGTTAAAAATGCAGTAGAAAAAACACCAAAAACACATACATAATTTCTATTTTTTAGACCTCTCATTGAAAAACCTGTCTACATGGCATCAATAGACTATATCATCCCTAACATTTCATGCTCAAGAATCTTTATTACAAATATTAAATCCCGTAATAGCTTATTTATATAACCCAAAAGATTTTATTCAAGACACTGAACCTCTGCTGTTTCCCAAATACTTACACAACATTCACATTATAAAGGCATACATTTGAATACAGAATCAATACCAAAGTGCTTTTATTTACAGAAGGCTTATGTGAGATAAGTTTTTAATTATGATTTCTGAAATAACTATCCTTTCTTATAGGTATATGAAATTTCAGAAAGTTTAAGGAAGGATTTTCATTTTTTTTTCTGGTTTTCTATGACAAGTAATGAAGTTACACTTTAGAAAAGGTATCTTTCAGAGTATGTGACCTTACACTTGGCAACTGAGCTGTGGAAGGTGTGTACCACATTTCTACAAATGTTCTTCAGTTCTCAACTGAACACTACATGTGGTTGCCTGGATGCCAGGCTGCAACGCAGTTCATTCTAGGCATATACCATGCAGGCAGGTTTTATGTTTACCTTTTAAATAAAACAAAGTACAGCTTTAAAGCAGACCAAACTTCCTTCCCTATGCATGCAAGAGACACAAATCATCCCTCCAAAATGTATAATCCTAAACTTCACACTCAGGCCTAAAACTCTGTGACACAAACCTAAGGTCTTCTAACTAGAACCCCTCAGGCCCACATGTCCAAATGGCAAATAGCCTAAGAGTAAGTAATATAAAATTTAACCGGATTCTGACTCTGGGAAGACAAGGTCCCAGTTGAAAAACAGAGACATTACTAAGACATCTGTCTCTAATAAATTGTAACTTTGAGATAGGAAATGACACTGTACACATACAGTTTTAGCTTGGGAAAGACTGTAAGAGCAAGTACATTAACAACTTCATTGGAATAAATCTGAAATAAGAGCAAGTGGTATCAATTCATGACATAAACTGTAACAGCAAATATACATACACCAAAGAGAAAATGTCCAACTCATTTATGTCCTTTTGGACTATTTCAAAGTTCTATCACAAAGGACCTGCAACTTTGATTGTACTATCTGTACAGGAAGGAGTAATCCTTTTAAAACTTTTCAAGGAGGAAATATTTAAATACGCAAACATATTATATACACATAATGTTACAATCACAGGTCTTTTGGTAGCCACCAATTTCCTAAATTTCCTAAAAGATTCTTACAGAAGGAAGCACGTCGAGCTACTTTGCCACATGACTAGGGCAGAGCAAAGAATGACTCTCTTAAGTACATTAAATGTGGCTTCCAGTTTAACCATATCTCTTGGCTTGAATATGCCAAGTTTTCCAAAAACTGGCATATTATATAAACTGTGAATAGCATATAGTCAAGAATGTCTCAATTTATGTGTCACTAATCTTTTTCAAAAGACAATTCTTTTCAGATGAACCAGACATTTTTAAATTCTCAATGCATTTTGAGATGTTCTTCACGTGCAATAAGGTCAAAGAAAGGAATAAAGATGCTTAACACGATTTTAAGATGTATCCAATGTGTCCATTCATCAGACCTTAAGGCATTACTGAACCAGAAAGAACCACTGCTCTAATACAAGTACATACTTCTAACATGAGGAAGGCAAAATACTCTCACCTCAGTGGATATAGGAAAATTTTTGGCTGATTATCAGGGTTTAAAATTATTTTTATTTTTAAGAATACAGTATAAGACTGACATTTGTTAGCATACTTTTAAACACCACAAAAATACAATGTGTTTCTGTCATAGCAACCTTCATTACTGTTAAACATAAAGTAAAAATAATCTCTACACCAGTATCTCAAGATCACCTACACTGGGATAGCTGACTTCCAGGCAATGAATAATATACACTATTTTCTAACTTTTTATTCTAAATAATTATAAATTCACAGCAAGTGCCACACACAAAAAAGGACAGGGAGCACCATGTAGTCTTCACTTGGTTTCCCCTGGTGGCAACATCTTGCTTGGCTACTGCATAATATCACAATCAGGGAACTGACATTGGTTATGTCCCCAGAGCTTGTTCGGATTCCCTTGTTTCACAAGCACTCACTTGTGTGTTCCAGTTTCTGTGCAATTTTACAACATGTGTAAATTCATATAACTGTCACCAGACATAGAAATATTCTATCACCCCAAGGCTTCTTCACGCTATCCCTTTACAGCTACACTAGTTGCCACCATCTCTATCCCTTGGCAACCACCAATCCCAATCTGTTTTCCATCTATTTTATTTCCAAAGAGTTACAGAAATGGAATTATACAATACATAAATTTTTGAGACTGGCTTTTTCACTCAGCATAATTCCCTTGAGATATCTCTAAGTATTAATAGTGTATTAAGAGTGTATTAATAGGGGTTTCTCCTTATTTTTGTATAATATTACAGGGCAAGGATGTACCACAGATAATCATTTACCTGTTGAAGGACCTGCAGGTTGTTTCCAGTTTTTGGCTATTACAAACAGAGCTGCTATGAACACCCAGGTATAGGTTTTCACGTAGACCCAGGCATTCATTTCTCTGGGATAAACATCCAGCGGTGCAACTGCAGGGCTGTACAGTAAGTACACATTTATTTTCTTTCATTTTTTTAAATTAAGGTATCATTGATATACACTTTTATGAAGGTTTCACATGAAAAACAATGTGGTCACTACATTCACCCATTATCGAGTTCCCCTGCACACCCATTGCAGTCACTGTCCATCAGTGTAATAAGATGCCGCAGAGTCACTACTTGTCTTCTCTGTGTACATATTTAATTTTATAAGAAACTACCACATTATTTTCCAGAGTGGTTGTAGTAAGGATTATTATTTTCTTATTATTCCTTTCCATAATTGTTTTAACTATTCTGGGTCCTTGGTCCTTCCATATAAATTTTTAGAATAATGTTGTCTATGTCTACACTTTTCAGGGCTTCTGATAGAAACTGCATTAAATCTATAGATCAACTTGGGGAGAACTGACATCTGTACTATGTTGTCTTCAATTGATGAACATGACTTGTCTCTCCATTTATTTAGGTCTTCTTTGATTTCCTTCACTAGTATTTTACAGTTTTCAGCATAAATTATTTTTGTTATATGTGTTTTGTTAGATGCATACATTTTCTTTGGCATGAATGTAAGTAGTACTGTATTTTCAATTTCACCACACAGTTACTGTTAGTATATCGAAATGGCTGTTAGTATACAGAAATTCAATTGACTTTTAGGTGTTGATCTTGTATCCTGTGATCTTGCTGAATCATTTACTGGGTCTAGAAATTTTCTGTAGATACCTTGAGATTTTCACTGTTGACAATTATGTCATCTGTGGGTTGAAACACTTCTATTTCTCCTTTTCCAATATGTATGCCTTTCAGTACTATGTTAAATAAGGGTGGCGGGTGTACATCCTTGTCTTGCTTTCAAACTTAGGGGGAAAGCAGTCAGTCCTTCACCAGTAGGTATGTTAGTTCCAGGTTATTTGTAGATGCTTTTCATTAAAGTTGAGGATGTTCTCCTCTATTCCTACTTTGCTGACAGCTAGCAAAGAGTAATATTCTAATGTAAGGCAAATACAGATTTATGATGAAAAGAACTCTAGTTTTTTGCATAATCATGTGCATAACTTAACTGTAGATAATCTCCATTAAATGCTGAACTGCAAACTGCAGAAAGTGTATATGAATTTTTTGTTTCCATCCGAAAAAGCTATTTAATTTTCAATGATATCTACTGCCATTTTATTATTACCAAATAATAAATTAATGCAGAGACTGAATTTTTCATCTTTGAAATAGTCTGTCTCTTAAATTAGGAAGCATTTAATCATAGGTTTTCAGTTCCAGATTTTTAACACCCTAGGAAGCCTCCAAATCTCGAGTGAAGATGGCAAAGTTCTCAACACTAAATTTAATTCACTTTAACTAGAAAAGAAACCTAAAAAATTCAGGGAAGTAGGAAAAATGTCATAAACAATATCAGGTTTTATAACAATTGCAAAGTTGCCTGTGATCTACAAAACAGTTTACTATTTTAGAGCTTCTATGATAAAGAAATCCTTAAAGCATTAGTTTTGTGTTTTAAAGCAGAGTAGCCTCTTTTCCAATGCGGCTTTGACAAAAAAACCTAACCCAGTAATTGACTTGAAGCCTAGTACAAACAGCAAGGCACCCGTTTCAGCAGAGCCTGACCCCCCAGAGCAAGGCCTGAAGAGCACCCGACCACCACAGGCACAGGCCATTCCCCTGCCTGGCTTCCCATTGCCTACATGGATATAACAAGCAGCAGGAATGAGTTTTCCACCACGGACACTGCTGCACTGCTATCTCTACTGTAGGGAAGACTGTGATTAGAGTCCAGAATTTTCCACATAGATCCATTTTTTCCCTTTCCTTATAACTCAGTGAAGTCAACTTACTACACAGTCTTGAACTGAAAGCTCAAAGAGGCAACTGATTCAATAGCTCACTGAACATGATCTAACCAAATTTCTCCCCAGTTTCCCTCCAAGTTCCTAGATATGACAGAAAAGGGAGATGGCAGGTCAGATCAGATTGAAAGACGAAACCAGAGCTCCAAAACCCAGCTGGTAGGAGCTTCTGTGGCGTCCCTTTCTTGGAGACAAAGACTGGAAACAGGAAGGAACTACACCAAGACAGCCATTTGGGTGATTTATTAATTCCTCTCACCCTGTGACATACCAAGCATGAACATGCAGAATAAGCACAAACCAGTTCTTCATGGGAGGAGTGGCTGTGGGCTTTAGACAGCAGTGTCCTGACAGGCTATGAAACAGTAAGATCATATCCCAAGACAGCCCATTTAGCTACACCTTGCACCTCTCCCACATCCACTGGAGGCAGACGACAATACTCAGACATTATAACCAAAACCAGGCTATTAGAGAATCTTAAAAACAGAGATAAACATACAACTAATAATCCCCAAGCACCTAGGAAAAATTAGCACCATCAGAGAAGAACCAAGTGCATCAAAGAGAATAACTAACACCTATGAAAACCCATTAATGGAGCACATTCAGAAATGCTAAGCTATGCTTCACAAATTAAAGGAAATGTAGTCCTACAATGAAAATAAAATTAGTCTCATATCAGACTTCACACTAGCAACTTTAGGAGCAAAAAGATGACTGGAAAATATCTTCAAAGTTGGGAGGAAGATGATTTTCCATATGTATTTCTATACCCAGCCAAATCACTGTTCAAATATGAGGACATTTTTAGACAAAAGACTTCGGAGAATTTTTCACATATCCTCTCTAGGATTACAAACAAAACAAAAGCAATCCAAATGAAAGACGGGGAGGTCAAGAATCAGTGGCAAACTGAGAAATTATGAAAATTAAGCCCAACCAAGCATGTATTATAAATAAATAAAGCAATAAAAAAAAATCTACTATTAAAACCTAAGTAAAAGCAAACCATAGTTATTGTTGGTAGGGTGCAGGGAATGATACAGATATAAACTCTGGACATTAAGGGTATGCATTAATATAAACAGAAACAGACTGCATATCTTGCAAACCACTGGAGGAGAAGCAAAGAAAATGCAAATAACCCAACAATATTTGGGAAAAGGTAATAAAGAAATAAAAGGAAAATGTAAAACATAAAATGAGATAGCCAAATAAATGCAAACATTCCAGTAATGAAAATATGAATGGACTGAATTCACCAATTAAATGACTGACTCATGGATTAAACATCAAATATAGCTACACATTGCTTAAAAAAGATAAGCCTAAAAGTAACAAAATAGAATCCAAGACAATAAGCACCAAATAAGTACAGTTTCATATTGGTAAAAGGTATAGCCCTTCAAGTAAATAAACTAAAAACTTTTATGTATTTAATTTAGCTTGAATATAACACATAAAAAGCAAAAAGTAATTAAAATACAAAATTCACAGAGCAGAACTTCCGGGAAGATGGCAGCGTGAGCAGGGCAGCAGAAATCTCCTCCCAAAACTATATTTATCTACGAAAATACAGCAAATACAACTATTCCTAAAAGTGAGACCAGAATACACAGGAAAGCGCACAGCGTGCAGCTACACCCGAGAGGACTTGGCACCCCAAGAGGTGGGTAAGATACGGAGCCGCGACCCAGCAGGACCTGACCACTCCCCCACCCCAGCGCACCGGCAGAGGCAGAGGATTCACAGCTGGGAGGGAGTGGAAGTACACCCCACAAGATAGCCAGCCCCAGTGATCTGCACGGGGAGTGTTGACACACATAGCGCGGTGTAGCAGAGACTGGAGAGACAGAGGGGCAGGATCTGAGCGGGGAACGCGCCAGGGTGCTTGCAGCTGGCTCCCGGAAAGTAAAAAAGAAAAAGAAAAAGAAAAGCTCGCGCTTTCTTCAACGGTCTTAAAGAGACAGGAGCCCGGCGGAGGAACTGGATCGCCCCGGCACACTCAGCCCAGCGGGCTGGGAGTCCTGGGGAGTTTCAGACCCCTTAGCTGGCAACTGGGAAAGCGTGGCCGCACTTAAACTTCTCACTGAGATGAACAGCCTCCCATTCGTTCCCACCCTGGCCAGAGCTATAAAGGGCCCTACGGAGTGGCACGGCCACGGGCTGCAGAATAGTGGAGCAACAGCGCCACCTACAGCATCCCCACAGAATCTACTCCCGGTGGGGTTTTTTTTTCCTCTTTTTAAAGTGTTAAAGAGCCCAGCTGACATACTTGGTAACTACCAGCGACCACTTCTATAGCCATGAAAAGACAGAGAAATATGGTCCAGACTAAAATCAACCAGACAACCCAAGAGAGGGAGCCTGAAGGAATGGAAATGCACAGTCTTCCTGAAAAAGATTTCAGAATAAAAGTCATAACCATGCTGATGGATCTACAGAGAAATGTGCAAGAGCTGAGGGAGGAAGTAAGGAAAGTGAGGAAAGATAATGCAGAAATCAGACAAGCGATCGACGGGCTTAACAGCAGACTGGATGAGATGCAAGAGACTGTTAATGGAATACAAATCAGAGAACAGGAATACAGAGAAGCTGAGGCAGAGAGAGATAAAAGGATTTTTAGGAATGAAAGAATATTAAGAGAACTGTGTGACCAATCCAAACGGAACAATATTCGCATTATAGGAGTACCAGAGGAAGAAGAGAGAGGAAAAGGGATAGAAAGTGTTTTTGAAGAAATAATTGCTGAAAACTTTCCCTCGCTGGGGAAGGAAATAGTTTCGCAGTCCACGGAAGCCCAAAGATCTCCCAACACAAGGGACCCAAGGAAGACAACACCAAGACACATAATAATTAAGATGGCAAAGATCAAAGATAAAGACAGGGTATTAAAGGCAGCTAGAGAGAGAAAAAAGATCACCTACAAAGGAAAACCCATCAGACTATCATCAGACTTCTCAACAGAAACCTTACAGGCCAGAAGAGAATGGCATGATATATTTAACGTTATGAAACAGAAGGGCCTCGAACCAAGAATATTGTATCCAGCACGATTATCATTTAAATATGACGGAGGGATTAAACAATTTCCAGACAAACGAAAGTTGAGAGAGTTTGCTTCTCATAAACCACCACTACAGGATATCTTAAATGGACTGCCCTAGAGGGAAGCACCCCTAAGGCTAAAAAGATGTCACTAGAGAAAATAAAATCATAGCAAAGAAAGCAGACCATCCAAATACTAACTAAAGGCAAAGAATAAAACACCTATTATAGAAAGAATGGAGGAGGAGGAATAAGAAGGGAGAGAAATAAAGAAACATCAGACTGTGTTTACAATAACTTAACAAGAAAGTTAAGTTAGATTGTTAGATAGTAAAGAAGCAACCCTTGAACCCTTGGTAACCACGAATCTAAAGCCAGCAATGGCAATAAGTACATACCTATCAATAATCACCCTAAATGTAAATGGACTGAATGCACCAATCAAAAGACACAGAGTAACAGAATGGATAAAAAAGCAAGACCCATCTATATGCTGCCTACAAGAAACTCACCTCAAATCCAAAGATATACACAGACTAAAAGTGAAGGGATGGAAAAAGATATTTCATGCAAACAACAAAGAGAAAAAAGCAGGTGTTGCAGTACTTGTATCAGACAAAATAGACTTCAAAACGAAGAAAGTAGCAAAAGATAAAGAAGGACATTACATAGTGATAAAGGGGTCAGTCCAACAAGAAGATATAACCATTATAAATATATATGCACCCAACACAGGAGCACCAGCATATGTGAAACAAATACTAACAGAATTAAAGGAGGAAATAGACAGCAATGCATTCATTTTAGGAGACTACAACACATCACTCACTCCAAAGGATAGATCAACCAGACAGAGAATAAGTAAAGACACAGAGGCACTGAACAACACACTAGACCAGATGGACCTAACAGACATCTACAGAACTCTGCAACCGAAAGTAACAGGATACACATTCTTCTCAAGTGTACATAGAACATTTTCCAGAATAGACCACATACTAGGCCACAAAAAGAACCTCAGTAAATTAAAAAATATTGAAATCCTACCAACCAACTTCTCAGATCACAAAGGTATTAAACTAGAAAGAAATTTTAGAAAGAAATCAAAAAGGCTCACAAATACATGGAGACTTAACAACATTCTCCTAATTAATCAATGGGTTAATGACCAAATCAAAACAGAAATCAAAGAATATATGTAGACTAATGACAACAACAACACAAAGCCACAACTTCTGTGGGACACAGCAAAGGCAGTTGTAAGAGGAAAATATATTGCAATCCAGGCCTATTTAAAGAAGGAAGAACATTCCCAAATGAATAGTCTAAAAGACACAATTACTGAAATTGGAGAAAGAAGAACAAATGAGGCCCAAAGTCACCAGAAGGAGGGACATAATAAAGATCAGAGAAGAAATAAATAAAATTGAGAAGAATAAAACAATAGAAAAAAATCAGTGAAACCAAGAGCTGTTTCTTTGAAAAAATAAACAAAATAGATAAACCCCTAGCCAGATTCATTAAGAGAAAAAGAGAATCTACACATATAAACAGAATCAGAAATGAGGAAGGAAAAATAACGACGGACCCCACAAAAATACAAAGAATTATAAGAGAATATTATGAGATTCTATATGCTAACAAGCTGGAAAACATAGAAGAAATGGACAACTTCTTAGAAAAATACAACCTTCCAAGACTGACCAAGCAAGAAACAGAAAAACTAAACAGACCAATCACCAGCGACGAAATTGAATTGGTAATCAAAAAACTACCCAAGAACAAAACCCCCGGGCCTGATGGATTCACGTCTGAATTCTACCAGACATATAGAGAAGAAATAACACCCTTTCTCCTTAAAGTTTTCCAAAAAATAGAAGAGGAGGGAATACTTCCAAACTCATTCTATGAAGCCAGCATCATTCTAATATCAAAACCGGGCAAAGACCTCACCAAAAAAGAAAATTACAGACCAATATCCCTGATGAACGTAGATGCAAAAACACTCAACAAAATATTAGCAAACCAAATTCAAAAATACATCAAGAGGATCATACACCATGATCAAGTGGGATTCATCCCAGGGATGCAAGGATGGTACAACATTCGAAAATCCATCAACATCATCCACCACATCAACAAAAAGAACAAAAACCACCTGATCATCTCCATAGATGCTGAAAAAGCATTTGACAAAATTCAGCATCCATTCATGATTAAAACTCTCAACAAAATGGATATAGACGGCACGTACCTCAACATCATAAAGGCCATGTATGACAAACCCACAGCTAACATCATACTTAACCGCGATAAGCTGAAAGCTTTTCATCTAAGATTGGGAACAAGACAGGGATGCTGCCCACTCTCTCCACTGTTATTCAGCATAGTACTGGAGGTCTTAGCTACGGCAATCAGACAAAACAAAGACATACAAGGCATCCAGATTGGTAAAGAAGAAGTCAAATTGTCACTATTTGCAGATGACATGATACTGTACATAAAAAACCCTAAAGACTCCACTCCAAAACTACTAGAACTAATATATGAATTCAGCAAAGTTGCAGAATACAAAATTAACACACAGAAATCTGTTGCTTTCCTATACACTAATGATGAACTAACAGAAAGAGAAATCAGAAAACAATTCCATTCACAATTGCATCAAAAAGAATAAAATACCTAGGAATAAACCTAACGAAGGAAGTGAAAGACCTGTACTCTGAAAAGTACAAGACACTCCTAAGAGAAATTAAAGAGGACACTAACAAATGGAAATGCATCCCATGCTCTTGGCTAGGAAAAATAAATATTGTCAAAATGGCTATACTACCTAAAGCAATCTACAGATTCAACGCAATCCCTATCAAACTACCAACAGCTTTCTTCAACAAACAGGAACAAATAATTCTAAAATTCATATGGAACCACAACAGACCCCGAATAGCCAAAGCAATCCTTAGAAGGAGGAATAAAACAGGGGGAATTATGCTCCCTGACTTCAAGCTCTACTACAAAGCCACAGTAATCAAGACAATTTGGTATTGGCACAAAACAGACCCACAGACCAGTGGAACAGAATAGAAAATCCAAACATTAACCCAAACATATACAGTCAATTAATATTTGATAAAGGAGCCTTGGATATACAATGGGGAGATGACAGCCTCTTCAGCAGCTGGTGTTGGAAAACTGGACAGCTACATGTAAGAGAATGAAACTGGACTACTGTCTAGCCCCATACACAAAGGTAAACTCAAGGTGGATCAAACACCTGAACGTAAGTCATGAAACCATAAAACTCTTAGAAAAAAACATAGGCAAAAATCTCTTGGACATAAACATGAGCAACTTCTTCATGAACATATCTCCCCGGGCAAGGGAAACAAAAGCAAAATGAACAAGTGGGACTATATCAAGCTGAAAAGCTTCTGTACAGCAAAGGACACCATCAGTAGAACAAAAGACATCCTACAGTATGGGAGAATATATTCATAAATGACATATCCGATAAGGGGTTGACATCCAAAATATATAAAGAACTCATGCACCTCAACAAACAAAAAGCAAATAATCCAATTAAGAAATGGGCAGAGGACATGAATAGACACTCCTCTAAAGAAGAAATTCAGATGGCCAACAGGCACATGAAAAGATGCTCCACATCGCTAATCATCAGAGAAATGCAGATTAAAACCACGAGATATCACCTCACACCAGTGAGGATGGCCAACATCCAAAACACAAACAACAACAAATGTTGGCGAGGATGTGGAGAAAAGGGAACCCTCCTACACTGCTGGTGGGAATGCAAATAGTTCAACCATTGTGGAAAGCAGTATGGAGGTTCCTCAAAAAACTCAAAATAGAAATACCATTTGACCCAGAATTCCACTCCTAGGAATTTACCCTAAGAATGCAGCAGCCCAGTTTGAAAAAGACAGATGCACCCCTATGTTTATCGCAGCACTATTTACATTAGCCAAGAAATGGAAGCAACCTAAGTGTCCATCAGTAGATGAATGGATAGAGAAGATGTGGTACATATACACAATGGAATATTATTCAGCCATAAGAAGAAAAACAAATCCTACCATTTGCAACAACATGGATGGAGCTAGAGGGTATTATGCTCAGTGAAATAAGCCAAGCCGAAAAAGACAAGTATCAAATGATTTCACTCATATGTGGAGTATAAGAACAAAGAAAAAAACAGAAGGAACAAAACAGCAGCAGACTCACAGAACCCAAAAATGGACTAACAGTAACCAAAGGGAAAGGGACTGGGGAGGATGGGTGTGAAGGGACGGACAAGGGGGAAAAAGGGACATTATGATTAGCAGATGTAATGTTGGGGGGGCACGGGGAGGGCAGTACAACTCAGAGAAGACAAGTAGTGATTCTATAGCATCTCACTATGCTGATGGACAGTGACTGTAATGGGGTATGTGGGGGGGACCTGATGAAGGGGGTAGTTTAATAACCATAATATTGCACATGTAATTGTAGATTAATGATACCAAAATAAATTATTAAAAAAAATTCACAGAGTAGAAGACTAGCATAATTCAGAAACAGGTCAGAATAAAAACATGACACAAAGGAACAAATTACATATTTAACAACCTTAATTATGTGTAAAAACCTTGTATGTACCAAAAATACAAATATTTTAATCACACAGGGAATTGTCACCAAAATTACTACATATTAAGCTACACAAAAGTCTAAATATATTCCCCAAAGCAGAAACTAATCAAGCATATTTACTGATTGTAATGTACTAAAATTAGAAATTAAAAACCAAATAACTAAAAGGAAAAACGAAACCATCCATGTTAATTTTTTAAAAAACCAAAAACTTTAGGGTTAAACAAGAAACAAAACAGTAAAGATAAACTTTAGCTATGAACATTGACTACAGAGTGAAGCCTTGGATGTGACCAGAAATTGCAGGAGAGGGCAACATATAGTCATAAATGTATTTGTAAGAAATGAGGACAATAAAGAAGAAAAGCTTTCAGTTCAAGACACTAAAAAAGAAAAAAAGGAAGAAAACAGGAAGGAAACTCAAAGATCCTAGAAAGAACTAACAAAAATGTAGGAAGTAATGATACAAGAAAACAAAAGTACAGTTGATAAAATCAATCTTATTCTTTCAAAGAATAAAGTAGATACCTCTTGAACAGGTCTCAATGTGGAGGACTAGTGTACTCTAATACACTCATAAAACTGAACCAAAGTTGTTTTATTTAATAATTTCTGGCAATTTAATAAAACAGATTTTAATCTTTGTCCCCACTAATTTTGCTAAATATTTGTGAAAGATCACTGACTGATTCTGGCACAATAAACTAATACTACAATTAACAGAAAGATAACTGTCCATTTGTCTTTAGAAGCAATTCTGCATTTATTTCAATCACACAATTACACAAAATGAATTGAAATAAATATAAATAAAATGAACTCCACCCAGTCCTACTTTGCCAACACAAGGTAACCATTTATCAGAGTAGTGAGTATCCTTCCAGGCAATTTTCCTTTTTAAAAACTTTTAAAAGGTTTTATATGCAATATTTGAAAAGAACATGACATTACAATGAACACCAGTGTACCCACCACCCAACTCAGGAAGCTGAAATCTTCCAGGTATGCCTATCCCTATCTTGATCTCATATACCCTTCATCGTTTAATACTATTAATGCACCCCTAAATAATGTATAACACTGCTTTTTGTTTTAAACTTTTATATAAATGTTACAGTATGTAGTTTTCACCAATTTGCTTTTTTCCATTATGTATGTGAACTCCAGGCATGCTGACATACATAGTTCATTAATTTTCACCAACACAGAGAATCCCATCATATGAATATTGAACAATTTCTTCCCCTGCTGATAATATTCAATAATGCTGTTAAAAACATTCTTTGAAAACCTCTTGTGTACATGAGTGAGAACTTCTCCAGGGTGTGGACATAGGAGTAGAATTGCTGGATCTCAGGATATGTACATCTTTAACTTTACTAGATTGTTGACAAATTGTCTTCTACACAGTACATGAGTTCCTGATGATCTATAGTCTTATCTACACTTGGTTTTGTCTGACTTTAGTTTTTCCCAATGTGAAAAGTATAAAATAGTATCTTGCGATTTTAATTTACCTTTCCCTGATTATTAGTGAGGTTGAACATCTTTTTCATGTTCAGATATTTGTTTCCTGTTCTGCAAATTCTTGGCTTCATTTTCTGATTAGAGCTGGCCAATCAAAAATCTCTGGCTCAAATATTCTAATGAAAGACTTCAGTGAAGACTGGTTGTCTGTAGTGGACAAAAACCATTCATTAGCATTTTCTTTTAGAGAACACATAGTCTAACATGAAAAGCAGTACTTTAGTGTACACAGTGTTCAGTAGAAAATCAGCACTTTTCAATGTGTCTTTAATCTTCTGTAACCTGAATTTCAGATGACCAGGCTGCAAATTAAGACTCATATTAATGAAGTTTGACATCATATGTACATAATATTAGGGCACATTTTTCCAAGATTAACTAAACATCTAAGAAGCTGACCACACCTTCAGATTAAGAAATCCTTAAAAATTAAAAGTAAATTCCTACATGACCTTCAAAATTAAGTTGACACAAGCAGAAAAGCAGGATACACTTTCACCCCAGGTAGAGTGAGAGCAAAAAAATGTGGTAGACTGAAGGGAGAGGGTGGTTGGCAATGCCAAGGGCTACCACTATTCTGGAATCCACCACACAGCAAGCACTCAGTATACCAGTTTTCTATTCTGAACAATGAGATCGACAGTAACAACCACACAGATTACTGTGAAAAGTAAATAAGACAATAAGAGAGCATGACACCTGAATTTAATCTTATTTCATTTTCTGGAAAAAGAAACAAAGCAAAAAGAGGTCAAGTATACTGTTCAAGATCACAAGTAATGCATGATTCTAATATGCAAATTCTTCACACTGCATGTAATATTCCCAGTACCTTTCTAATATGGGTTGCAATGAGTGTTAAAGTGCATTCACAGGAAGGAGATAACTAGGGCCACTACTAGAAGAATCTAAGAAGACATGTACTGTAGATATTAGTCATCTGAAACGTCAAATATACTTATTGCCATATTTAGGAATATACAGCATACATGAAACCCAATCTGTTCATTAAGACATATTTAATAGAAATTTTCTTAGAAATTATTTTCAGGCAAACCACAGCCAATCTGACCAGCTATACTTCAGTGCAGAATTCACTGGGCAATACTAGGAAGAGGTAACTTACCTACTGCGGGTGCGTCATACTCATCACCAAGTAGAATTTCTGGAGCAGAATATGCAAGAGATCCACAACTTGTAGTCAGCTTCTTCCCTGGTTGAAATTTGTTGCTGAATCCAAAGTCTGTCAGCTTTACAAGACCTTGTTTTTCAAAGAAGACCACATTCTCTGGCTTTAAGTCTCTGTGAACCACATGGAGTTTATGGCAATAAGATATAGCATGAACTATCTGAGCAAAGTACTTCTTGGCCAAGTCTTCATTAAGTCCCTCCTCATGTTTCATTATGTAATCAAACATATCTCCTCCATCTCCAAGTTCTAGAATAAGATACAGTTTCGTCTGGGTGTCAATAACTTCATACAGGCGCACAATGTTGGGATGCTGCACTAGTTTCATGCATCTCACTTCTTGGAAAATATGACCAGTGGCTGGTGTCCAATTTTGTCTTGTCAATAACTTTTACTGCCACTTTTTCACCTATAAAGACATGCCTGGCAAGTTTAACCACTGCAAAATGACCTCGACCCAAGGTTTTATCCAGATCATATAATCCAGCAATCTTCCCATCATATCCTCGCTTGAATCCTGCCATGCTGGTCCAAGAGAAGAAAAAATATATAGAGTGTTTGGGATGGATCTTCTCATATAAGAATATCTGGTGAAAATAAGGAATTCATTTTCAATGTCACCATGGACATCTATAAAATAAGAGAAGAAATAAAAATTAAGTTTCTGAAACTTTTCCTCTTATAGTTTCATTTTTTAAAATGTTGTTTTAAGAGAAGCTTGAAGTAAACTGAGACTGAAAATGAGTCAGAGCCATTTAACAATCTATTTATATCTGCATATATGTATTTAGGGTTTACATTATAAATTTAAATACCAGATTAAATTTTGCACATTGAATAAAGTTTGTTCAAACAATTTTTTTGTGATGTCAGAAATAAGAAATCTGGCAAGTTTGATAAGGTATGTTAAAAAATTTTTAAGAAAAAGAGAACCCAAAGTATAAACATTTGGACACAAACTCAATTTTTTCCTGTTGTTCCAAGACTAGGACTTATTTCCTGTAAGTACAAAAAAATCCCTTCAATGAAGCCTTTTCTAACTCTCCCAATGGGAAGATATCTTCCCTTCTCTGTATCTCCAAAGCACCTAGGGACACTCCATCCCATGTGGTCTTACTCTGTAGGTTTCTGCATACACCACCACCATCCTAAGATGGCACGGTTCTTGAGGACTGTAAGTTTCTATTTTTTTCTCCTACTCTCCCCTAATAACTAGAACAGTGTGTAACATTTAACAAGTAATCAAACTTACGTTAAATTTTGAAATGCAAACTGTTTACAGAATGCCTACAAGGTAATTGTTTGCTCTTGCACCACCAGTGAGTATCTGGCATAGAGCAGCTGCTTAAGAAATATTTGCTGACTGACTGGTACTCATTCCTTGTACTTATCAGTATGCTTATCTTTATCATGGTTTTCAACACTCAAACAAAACCCACCACGATCTGCTTATATTTCAAAACCAAATACACATTCTAAAACCACTTAAATCTTAAAGATCATTTGGTTTCAAAGACTGTATTTCATGTGGCATTTAAAATTCTTAACCTGTATAATGTAAACCCTAAATATAGAAATGAGTTCTATAAATGGCTACAACTGAGAAAAACAAGTAAATGTACATAGAGAAATTAAGACGTCACTTTAATCTCAGAGACTGAACTATTCCTATTATTTTTTCTGTCCAAAATTTAATAGATTTAAATAACAAAACCCAACGAGGAATACAACAATCTCCCAAGGATAGCTCTTTCCTATCAGTGTATGTCTTTCCCTCTTGTGAAGCCTTTTCTAATGCTCCCAGTATATAGTTTCACATTCTTAGTTACTTTTATTAAGAAAAGTGCTTATGGATTAAACATGGTGGCGTGAAAGGTGAGACAGAGGCTTCCTCCTAAAACCGCATATAATACGAAAATATAACTGATACAACTACTCCTCAAAGAGCAACAGGAAAGAGGACTGCGCCAAAATGCATAAACCTGGAGAAAAGAGCAGACCTCACAGAACAGGGTAATGTACTAAAGCTGTGGCCCAGGTGGACCCAAGCTCTTCCCCCACCCCAGCTCACTGGTGGGAGGAAGAGAAACGGAGCAAGAAGGGAGTGGAGATCTGGGACTGTTGAATACCGAATTCTGGAGATCTGCTCTGGTAGCACAAACCTATATTTCATGGTGCTTGCATGATATTCTCATAATTACAGGGTTGGAAAGCTAAGACAGGCAGAATTCCTGGAGAGACTGGGATTCCAGGTGCTTGTGGAAAGCAGGGATCCATATATGGCTGCTCTGGGACAAAGAAAGGAACTCTCCTAACAAGGAAGCCCTTAGCAAGAGGGCTGCTAAAGGGGCAAGGATTGCACAGAGCTTACTGCTCAGGAGAAAGGACAGGTAGACAAAAATGTCCAGGTGCACTCTGCCCAGCAGGTTGGGAGCTTTCATGATCTTCAGGTGCTCCAGCACCCTGGCTGCCTACACAGCTCCAAGAACCCCCTCAGTGACAGGCAGCCTACTGCGTCTTTCTCCTGGCCAGAAACCTGCAAACCCTACCCTGGCATTAGGCAGCCAGAGGGAAGATCTGTCTAGTGTAACAACAAACGCAAAGCATAGAGGCTTATACCTGTGTGCTCGGCCCACTGGTTCAGGCAGTGGAGACAGGCATAGCAGCTGGTAAGCAGGAAACAGCTCTTTCCTCCCCCCAGGCACAAACACCACTCCCCTGCAATCCCTGACATTGCTTCAGGGGCTGAGCAGCTCCAGAGAGTAGAGATTCTGGGCACTAGAGAGTGCTATTCGCAAATATGAAATGCCAAAGGAACCTAGTTCAGAGTAAAATTATTAATATAACTCCTGAGAAAGATTTAAATGATATCGACCTCATGACTCTCCTTGAAAGTGAGTTCAAAATAAAAATCATTAACATGCTCATGGAGGTATGGAGAGATATTCAAGAACTCAGGAATGAACTCCAGTCAGAGATCCAATCATTGAAGAGCACAATGGAGGGTATTAAAAGCAGATTAGATATAGTGGAGGAGACGATTAATGAAATGGAAACTAGAGAAGAGGAATACAAAGGAGCTGAGGCAGAGAGAGAAAAAAGAATCTCTAAGAATGAAAGAATATTGAGAGAACTGTGTGACCAATCCAAACGGAACAATATTTGCATTACAGGGGTACCAGAAGAAGAGAGAAAAAGGGATAGAAAGTGTCTTTGAGGAGGTAATTGCTGAAAACTTCCCCAGTCTGGGGAAGGAGAAAGTCTCTCAGGCCATGGAGATGCACATATCTCTCAACACAAGGGACCCAAGGAAGACAACACCAAGACATATAGTAATTAAAATGGCAAAGATCAAGGATAAGGACAGACTATTAAAGCAGCCAGAGAGAGAAATAAGATCACATACAAAGGAAAGCCCATCAGGCTATCATCAGACTTCTCAACAGAAACCTTACAGGACAGAAGGGAGTGGCATGATGTATTTAATACAATGAAGCAGAAGGGCCTTGAACCAATAATACTTTATCTGGCAAGATTATCATTTAAATTTGAAGGGGGGATTAAACAATTCCCAGATAAGCAAAAGCTGAGAGAATTAACCTCCCACAAACCATCTCTACAGCGTATTTTGGAGGGACTGCTATAGATGGAAGTGTTCCTATGGTTTAATAGCTGTCTCCAGACATAATAAAAGACAGTAAAGAAAGTAGAACAGCTAATTACATAGCAAATGCAATATTAAATTAACTATCACCAAAGTCAATCAAGGGATAAACAGTACAGAATATGATACCTAATATACAAAGAATGGAGGAGGAAGAAAAAGAAGGAGAAAAAAAAAGAATCTTTAGACTGTGTTTGTAATAGCATATTAAGTGAGTTAAGTTAGACTCTTAGATAGTAAAGAAGTTAACCTTGAACCTTTGGTAAACACAAATCTAAAGCCAGCCATGCCAATAACTACATACCTATCCATAATCCATACCTTAAATGTAAATGCACTGAATGCACCAATCAAAAGACATACAGTCACTGAATGGATAAACAAACAAGAACCATCTATATGCTGCCTACAAGACACTCACTTTAAACCCAAAGACATACACAGACTAAAAGTGAAGGGATGGAAAAAGACATTTCATGCAACTAATGGGGAGAGAAAAGCAGGAGTTGCAGTTACTTATATCAGACAAAATAGACTTCAAAACAAAGAAAGTCACAAGAGACAAAGAAGGACATTACATAATAATAAAAGGGTCAATCCAACAAGAAGATATAACCATCATAAAGATCTGTGCACCCAACACAGGAGCACCTACATATGTGAAACAAATACTAACAGAATTAAAAGGGGAAATAGAATGCAATGCATTCATTCGAGGAGACCTCAACACACCACTCACTCCAAAGGACAGATAAACCAGACAGAAAATAAGTAAGGAGACAGAGGCACTGAACAACACATTAGAACAGATGGACCTAACAGACATCTACAGAACTCTACACGTAAAAGCAGCAGAATACACATTCTTCTCAAGTGCACATGGATCATTTTCAAGAATAGATCATACACTAGGCCACAAAACAGCCTTGGTAAATTCAAAAAGATTCAAACTGTACCACCCAGTTTCTCAGACCACAAAGGTATGAAACTAGAAAAGAATTACGCAAAGAAAATGAAAAATCCCACAAACACATGGAGGCTTCACCACATGCTCCCAAATAACCAATGGATCAATGACCAAAGAAAAACAGAAATCAAGCAATATACGGAGACAAATGAAAACAATAATTCAACACCGCAAAATCTGTGGTACACAGTGAAGGCCTTGCTAAGAGGAAAGTATATTGCAATACAGGCCTACCTCAGGAAAGAAGAACAATCCCATATGAGCAGTCTAAGCTCACAATTAACGAAACTAGAAAAAGAAGAACAAATGAGACCCAAAACAAGTAGAAGGTGGGACATAATAAAGATTAGAGCAGAAATAAATAAAATCAAGAAGAATAAAATAATAGAAAGGATCAATGAAAGCAAGAGCTGGTTCTTCAAGAAAATAAAGAAAACAGATAAACCCTAGTCAGACTTATCAAGAAAAAAAGAGAGTCTACTCCAATAAACAGAATCAGAAATGAGAAAGGAAAAATCACTACAGACAGCACAGAAATACAAAGAATTATGAGAGAATACTAGGAAAAATTATATGCTAACAAACTGGATAACCTAGGAGAAATGGACAACTTTCTAGAAAAATACAACCTTCCAAGGCTGACCCAAAAAGAAACAGAAAATCTCAACAGACCAATTACCAGTAATGAAATTGAACTGGTAATCAAAAACGTACCTAAGAACAAAACTCCTGGACCAGATGGCTTCACCGCTGAATTTAATCAAACATTTAGTGAAGACCTAATACCCATCCTCCTTAAAGTTTTCCAAGGAGTAGAAGAAGAGGGAATACTTCCAAACTCATTCTATGAGGCCACCATCACTCTAATACCAAAACTGGGCAAAGACACCACAAAAAAAGAAAACTACAGACCAATATCCCTGATGAACATAGATGCAAAAATACTCAACAAAATATTAGCAAACCAAATTAAAAAATACATCAAAAGGATCATCTATCATGATGAAGTAGGGTTTATTCCAGGGATGCAAGGATGGTAAAACATTCGAAAATCCATCAACATCATCAACCACATCAACAAAAAGAAGGACAAAAACCACATGATCATCTTCATAGATGCTGAAAATGCATTCGAGAAAATTCAACATCCATTCATGATGAAAACTCTCAACAAAATGGGTATAGAGGGCAAGTACCTCAACATAATAAAGGCCATATATGACAAACCCACAGCCAATATCATACTTAAAAGTGAGAAGCTGAAAGCTTTTCCTTTAAGATAGGGAACAAGACAAGAATGCCCACTCTAACCACTTGTATTCAACATAGTACTGGAGGTCCTAGCCACAGCAATCAGACAACAGAAAGAAATAAAAGGCATTCAAATTGGCAAGGAAGAAGTCAAACTGTCCCTGTTTGCAGATGACATGATATTATACATAAAAAAACCATAAAGAATCCACTCCAAAACTACTAGATCTAATATCTGAATTCAGCAAAGTTGCAGGATACAAAATTAATATGCAGAAATCTGTGGTATACCTATACAGTAAAAATGAACTAGCAGAGAGAGAAATCAGAAAAACAATTCCATTCACAGTTGTATCAAAAAGAATAAAATACCTAGGAATAAACCTAACCAAGGAAGTGAAAGACCTATATTCTGAAAACTAGAAGACATTCATGAGAGAAATTAAAGAATATACCAATAAATGGAAATACATCCCGTGCTCATGGATAGGAAGAATTAATATTGTCAAAATGGCCATCCTGCCTAAAGCAGTCTACAGATTCAATGCAATTCCTATCAAAATACCAACAGCATTCTTCAATGAACTAGAGAAAATCATTCTAAAATTCATATGGAACCAGAAAAGACCCCGAATAGCCAAAGCAATCCTGAGAAGGAAGAATAAAGTGGGGGGAATTACGCTCCCTGACTTCAAGCTCTACTACAAAGCCACAGTAATCAGACAATTTGGTACTGGCACAAGAACAGACCCATAGACCAATGGAACAGACTAGAGAGCCCTGATATAAACCCAACCATATATGGTCAATTAATATACGATAAAGGAGCCATGGACATACAATGGGGAAATGACAGCCTCTTCAACAGCTGGTGTTGGCAAAACTGGACAGCTACGTGCAAGAGAATGTAACTGGATTATTGTTTAACCCCATACACAAAAGTTCACTCAAAATGGATCAAGGTCCTGAATGTAAGTTATGAAACCATAAAACTCTTAGAAGACAGCACAGGTAAAAATCTCCTGAATATAAACATGAGCAACTTCTTCCTGAATGCATCTCCTTGAGCAAGGGGAACAAAAGCAAAAATGAACTAATGGGACTACATCAAACTAAAAAGTTTCTGTATGCAAAGGACAGCATCAACAGAACAAAAAGGCATCCTACAGTATGGGCGAATATATTTGTAAATGACATATCCCACAAGGGGTTAACATCCAAAATATATAAAGAACTCACACACCTCAACACCCAAAAAGCAAATAACCCAATTAAAAAATGGGCAGAGGATATCAACAGACACTTCTCCAAAGAAGAAATTCAGATGGCCAACAGACACATGAAAAGATGCTCCACATCAGTAATCATCAGGGAAATGCAAATTAACACCACAATGAGATATCACCTCACACCAGTAAGGATGGCCACCATCCAAAAGACTAAGAACAACAAATGCTGGCGAGGATGCAGAGAAAGGGGAACCCTCCTACACTGCTGGTGGGAATGTAAGCTACTTCAACCATTGTGGAAAGCAATATGGAGGTTCCTCAAAAAACTAAAAATACAAATACTATTTGACCCAGGAATCCCACTCCTTGGAATTTATCAAAGAATACAACTTCTCAGATTCAAAAAGACATATGCACTCCTATTTTATCACAGCACTATTTACAATAGCCAAGATATGGAAGCAACCTAAGGTCCATCAGTAGATGAATGGATAAAGAAGATGTGGTAAATATACACAGTGGAATACTATTCAGCCACAGAAAGAAACAAATCCTACCATTTGGAACAACATGGATGGAGCTGGAGGATATTATGCTCAGTGAAATAAGCCAGGTGGCGAAAGAGAAGTGCCAAATGATTTCCCACATTTGTGGAGCATAACAACGCAGCAAAATTGAAGGAATAAAATAGCAGCAGACTCACAGACTCCAAGAAGGGACTAGTGGTTACCAAAAGGGAGGGTTGTGGGAGGGCGGGTGGGGAGGGTGGGAGAAGGGGATTGAGGGGTATTATGTTTAGTACACATGGTGTGGGGGTCACGGGGAAAACAGTGTAGCACAGAGAAGGGAAATAGTGAATCTGTGGCATCTTACTACACTGATGGACAGTGACTGCATTGGCGTATGGGTGTGGACTTGATAATACGGGTAAATGTAGGAACCACATTGTTTTTTTCATGTGAAACCTTCATAAGAGTGTATATCAATAATACCTTAATAAAAAAATGGAAAAAAAGTGCTTATATTATTTATTCCACTTAGATGGAAATATCCCCTAAATTATACATAAAATACAGTAGTTTTACAGTACTAATATTAAATTCTTTTAAATCTCATTTTTTGCTTAAATGAACAGAAGCTAACATTTATTAAAAATCTATTATATGCATTTTGTGAAAAATGAATCTGTCATAAGATTGACAATCCTAACACGTCAGTAGTAGACCCATTTTTATAGCCAACGAAAGAATGTTCTAGGTATATGTAACATATTAAGTGCTGAGGCTAAGATTCAAACGAAATTCTCACTTCCAAGCTCATCCTCTTTATAAACATTTGATCACTATAAAACATGTTATATTTAGAATAACAGCATCTTAAGGGTTAAAATACCAACTATAAAAGAGGCATACAGTCATCCTCGCTTGCAAATTGAAATGGTCCAACTAACATATCTGTGGCCACCTCAAAATACATAAGCCTATAAAGCCAATGTTAATAATTTTACTATGTTTTTTATACTTTAGTAATTACTGCAATAATAAATGTCAACTACTATTCAGTGAATAAGTAAAATATGCCAGTCACATATAAATAAATGCTTTATATCATCTTCATTTAATCCTTATAATTGTCCTCAGAGATAAGGACTGTTAGCCCCATTCTGAGGCACAGAAATAGTAAATAATTGGCCTAGGCTATAGGGCCAGTGTGTAAAAGAGCTGGGATTTGAATCCAGGGCTATCTGACATCAGAATCTGTGCTTTTAACTACAATGTTACAGTTTCTGCAAATTAATTTCAGAACCAAAACTAAATTGTTAATCCTGTTTCTATTGAGATTTTAAAATAAGAAACCAGTACTATATACAGGTGTTGGAGAAAAAGCAAATTTCCTCAATACTTTATATTGTCCTGGTCATCTGAGCTATTAATGTTAATGATGAAATTAACAAGAAAATCCAAGTGGAAAGATGTTGCTTTATATGGATAGCAGTTCCCCAAAAGAAAGTGTAATTCAGGTATATTTAATTTTTAAAATAGAAACTCTAAGCTAACTCCAGGGGGCAGAAAACTATCTTTAACTCTTTAACTTCAATTAATTATAACTGCAGTAATTATTGTTAAAATTCTACTCAAGTTTATGTTTCTATTGTACAAGCTTGCAAATGCAACTTCTGCTTTCAAAACAACTTCTTCAGGCTTCTCCCAAGTTACACAGTATTTATTTTTTTACCATATATCACTTTAGTTTACATGTATTCTTGGAAAGTGGCATACAAATCAGATTTTATAAACAAATCTGAGTTTGTTCAGATTTTCATTTAATTAATCAGGTTTTTAAATTTTTAATTTTATTGTATGACAAACATAATAAATGAATATACAGATAAAGAAAAAAAGTCTTTTTTCAGGGTCTGAGATACCCAGAGAGAATCAGTATAAACACTCTGAGGTTTCTCTTCCCAGAACTGTAACAGCAAACAATGAAATAACTTTTATCTACTAGTAAGTTCATGAGAAAGATTCTAATAGGGTCTCTTCATAGTAACAGACTACTCTGCAGTGAAATGATTAATCACTCTCACTATCAAAGAATTTGCTTTTTATTGTACACATATCCCTTTTTCATTTTCTATGAAGCTATAATAATACACCTAAAAATATAGCATTATGGTTAATTGAAGGTTGGAAGGAAAAATATCCTTTTATTGAATATCTGTTTAAATACCAGCCCACTGTCTAATTCTATTGTCAAATACATTATGAGTCAGCATAGGAAATAACTGTTTTTTCAGCTCTAAGGATCTTCAAGTGCCCAAAAGTCATTCTGGACATCAATAACAAATAGTAAGATGTGGCTTGTATAAAGCACAGGTGACTTTGTATGAGCTCCAAGACACACCATGCAAACTGCATATTGAACAATCCTTGGTAGCACTGTGTTTTATTAGTTGCTTCTTTCTCCTAAAAGAAAATACAGAGAAGGATTTTAGTTTAGTTCTATTTATTTGAACTTTGCCTCAAGTTAAAATATATACCCTAACACTAGATCCAAACATATAAAAATGGCAAATCTGTCTTCAGTGACCTAATCTCCCATTACTTTCTTCCCTCTGAATTACAACCCATTCAAGGAATCTTCAGTTAACAGGAATTTCACAGTGAGCAGACATACAGAGATCATTCCACATAAACAGGTCAGAAAGATTATTACACTGGAAGGAGGAGGAAAGAATAATGAGCAATAGTAAATTCATCATTTTCTAAATGCCTCCTGGGTAACCCGCACTGGATTGACTGAATATTGCTATGTGATTACCATGGAGTATTACGTAGTGTTGGTCTGCAGTCCCTGGGTACAATCAAAATGGAGAACAAATTAAAAAGTTAAAGTCAATTATTTTGAGAAATGTCCTCACAGGCAAAACTGTACCTCCAAACATCTAAGAAAGTTAATTAATACAGTACATAATTATTAAATTATGAAAGAAATATCTGTACAGTGCAGGAAAAAATACAATTAGAACATATAGACTGGAGAAAAGAGGGGGATTTCTAAAAAATCATCCATTGTCCCACCCTCTGTGATAACCTCTACTGACATTTTGGTGCACAGCCTCCCAAATTATCTTCTATGTATAATATAGGCCCAGACACAATTTTTTTAAATAAAATGGGATAATATACGCAGACATGGGTGTGGGGGGTTATTTCCACAAAACAAGCTGATAGAAGTTCACTTCAGAAAATTTGGAAAATGCAAAAAGGCACTACAAAAAGGTGGTGGTGGTGATGAATCACCTATATCTCATCTAGGATTACCCCTCTTCAGGTTTGAGTATATATCCTTTAGACCTATACTTCTTTACAAAGCAAAGTGTATGAAGTTTGAGAAGTACTTTTTCCTTCACTTTATATGATGAACATTTTCCCATGCAATGTTCTTTTAAATCAGTATTTTTAATGACTACATAGCTAAGATGACATCTTTTGAAACAGCAAAGTCACTAAATTAGGCCATTCTAAAACAGTCTCATTTAGCATATGCTCACACATATGCATACCGCTGGGCTGGGCCTAAATGAAACAGGTCAACTAGACAAGGTTGCTAAGTATATGAAAATCCATGCTTTGAGAAACAACTACTAGTATGTATTGCAAGAATATACTGATGTTCTCTCAGCTCAAGAGAGCAAAGCAATGAAGTGTGCGGGTGCGGCTGGAGAAGAGGAAGGAAGTGTGGGTGGCCCTACACATATTTTGCAAGCTGCTGAAAACAGTTGTAGAACCAGCCTCTGTTAAACCTACTGTCAATTTGGAATTCACCCTGTAATTCTTGTCAAACTTCACTTTTAGGTTTTCACTGACATCATCACTACTATCAGACAAATGTCATCAGGAGCAGTAAGGACAAAACAGCACTCTGAACGAGGGTGGCTCTGCGTGCATTACCTTTATGAGCCAATCCACAGCATGAAAAAGTAGAAAGTTTAAACAAAGAAGGCCATGTGCAAAAATTACAGACTCTTTCAACATTTTGTTTGGGATATTATCAATTTACCCCCCAAATCAGACCACCAATATTCACATATACAAAAACCTTCCAAACAAATTAAATGTTTAAAAAAAAAATCTGTGCGAATGCTCTTCCTCTAATAAAGACAACTAAAAGATGAATTTTTACAAAGCCAAACTAAAACTATATTTAAGCTTCTTACACAAAGAAATTATATGGTATTTTTTACTAATACAAAAAAATGAAAACTGTAATTCTTACTCATGGGAAATATCAGACTAAACTTTACATTTATAAAAAAGCGAACTTAAATAAAGGACTTAACACTCTGTCAATGAATATTACCACCCTGATCTTAATGCTAAAATTTCAAAGATACCTATAACAAAAATGGTATAGACAGAAGGGAAGACAGTAGACTAAAACCTCCAGGATATCAACAGCCTCCAGGTCAAGCAAAATAAACACAACCCTACCACACAGCTATCACTACTGTTTTCTTTATCCAAAGTAAATAGTAGTCCACATTGCTAGATTAGCACCCCTCCTCCTGGGAGATATCAATATAAGCTATACATCAAAGATGAAGAAACTTTAAGTAGGTCAACAAGTCCTAAATTACAGAAAAATCCAGAGTTACCCACTGGATTGACTGAATATTGCTATGTGATTATCATGGAGTATTATGTAGTATCAGTCTGCAGTCTCTGGGTAGAATCAAAATGGAACAACAAATTAAAAAGTCAATTATTTTGAGAAATGTCCTCACAGCCAAAACTACCTCCAAACGTCTAAGAAAGTTATCTTCTAAGGGAAGGTAACTGCCTACTAAGGTATGCTCTGAAATACTACATTCAATAAATGTTTTCTTCCATGCAGTCAATTTTAACGGACTCAGCCAGGAGATGACCAGGCATGGGCAGTTAAAAAGCTGAGTCTCTTAAGGCAGTGATTGGGTTGCTAATGCGGATCAATCCCCGTAAGTGCTGGTTAAGTAACCTTTATTTTTGCTAAGTAAAACAAAGTACAGTCCAGGATATATCAAGGAACATAATCAGGAGTCAGGCAGTTAACTGATGTAGAGCAGTACTTAGTATTTGCAGAGAGAAAGGGTTAACATCCAAGCCAGACAACCTGGACCGGCAGTGCAGACAATACACTCGAATTCTGAGAGAATCTGCCTCTCTTTAAAGTGATAAAAAATGCTAAGGATGTCACCATTTTTCCCAAGGGTAACTGAGACTTAAAAGTTAACATAGTGCAGACCTGGTATAAAGTGCTCACATCATAAATTAGGACCTAAGAAAAAGCTGGTGTGTAGAAACTACTCCAAAGTAAATAAAGCCAACACACAAATACTTCTTGTTGCCAGGAAAACAAAATATTAAGTTGGAAGTATTGGGGAATTGAAAAACAATCTAAATCTCACCGCCAAACTTTTATTAACATTGTCAAAACTCCCTATCATCTTTTTTAAAAAATATTATTTATTTTGGTATCATTAATCTACAATTACATGTGCAATATTATGGTTATTAAACTACCCCTTCATCAGGTCCCCCCCACCAACCCCATTACAGTCACTGTCCATCAGCGTAGTGAGATGCTATAGAATCACTACTTGTCTTCTCTGAGTTGTACAGCCCTCCCCGTGCCCCCCCAACATTACATCTGCTAATCGTAATGCCCCTTTTTCCCTCTTATCCCTCCCTTCCCGCCCATTTTCCCCAGTCCCTTTCCCTTTGGTAACTATTAGTCCGTTCTTGGGTTCTGTGAGTCTGCTGCTGTTTTGTTCCTTCAGTTTTTTTCTTTGTTCTTATACTCCACATATGAGTGAAATCATTTGATACTTGTCTTTTTCGGCTTGGCTTATTTCACTGAGCATAATACCCTCTAGCTCCATCCATGTTGTTGCAAATGGTAGGATTTGCTTTCTTCTTATGGCTGAATAATATTCCATTGCGTATATGTACCACATCTTCTTTATCCATTCATCTACTGATGGACACTTAGGTTGCTTCCATTTCTTGGCTATTGTAAATAGTGCTGTGATAAACATAGGGGTGCATCTGTCTTTTTCAAACTGGGCTGCTGCATTCTTAGGGTAAATTCCTAGGAGTGGAATTCCTGGGTCAAATGGTATTTCTATTTAATGATCTGAGCCACCACATTCAACTAAATAATAATTCAGTCCATGTTAGGCCCATGTCCATTTTACTCAGCTCTGTATCTCAAGGCCTGCTGAGTATTCACCCAAAATACAAAATTTCTAAATGATCAAAATTCATTTATTCAGCAAATGGGAGCAGCAGCGCCATAGAGCAGTGGATACATTTATTAAATGAACAAATAAAAACTGGCACTAAAAAGTAAAGAAGAATCCTGAGATGGGGAAGGCAATCAGAGATGACAGTTAAACAAACCACAGTGGCAGCAAAGATAATCACAGCCTTGGACAGTGATTACAAAAGCTAAACGGGATAATACATATTAGTAAGGTGTGAGTGGGATCAAAATCACCCAGTAATTTTCTTCCCTGACTTCAGAACTGGCCTCCCTCCCAGGAGAGTCTTATATTTGAGAGGGATTGTACACTTAGTTCCCCTTTTCATTTTTATATCAGTACCCTCGCCCCTAACTGGCCCAACAAACTGCCCCTCAATGTCTCCTACTGCACATACTAGGAAGACCTCAGCCTCAAGTTCTTTACAATTTCTTACAGGGACAGCAAGCCAGAAGAGCTGTTTGTTTCCCATAAATCTGCCTTGCGGAGTTCACAGGATGCATCTCAGAGGAATTCATTTTTTTTGCTTGAGCTAAGAATCAAAATTGGTGATGGTGGGAAAGAAACTTTCCTGAAGAGAGACCTGAGAGCTCAGTGTGACTAAGACAATAATACATGCAGAGTGTAGGTGACAAGGTCAGACAGGTAGGCAAGGATCTGATCCCCAAAGGGCCTTGTATTCCAGGCAGATCAGTTGCTGTTCCTCAGGTCTGACTAGCCTTTAGCGTGCTTTAGGGTCCAGCTTAAAGGTCATCTTCTTCCCCATACCCTTGCACCCCTCTGCCCTCAAAGCACACATTTTTTTCCATTATGGCCCTTAACACAACCGTGGTTATATAATTATTTGTGCCACTCTGTGATTAATGATCTGAGCCACCACATTCAACTAAATAATAATTCAGTCCATGTTAGGCCCATGTCCATTTTACTCAGCTCTGTATCTCAAGGCCTGCTGAGTATTCACCCAAAATACAAAATTTCTAAATGATCAAAATTCATTTATTCAGCAAATGGGAGAAGCAGCGCCATAGAGCAGTGGATACATTTATTAAATGAACAAATAAAAACTGGCACTAAAAAGTAAAGAAGAATCCTGAGAAGGGGAAGGCAATCAGAGATGACAGTTAAACAAACCACAGTGGCAGCAAAGTCACAATCAGACTGGAAGGGCAAGACCAGAGCTGGGATTCTGGTCAACAGACTATTGACAACGTCTCCAGGTAGATTACTACTGGAAGGCTTGAAAGTGAGGGCACCCTGTGAGGGCAGTGATGATGAGGATGTTACAGAGGAGACATGTTTACAAAGCAGACCTCAAGAGCTCAATGCATGGGGGCAAAGCAAAGAGGGAAATCTAGAATGATTCTAGGGGAGAGTGGTAGCCAGTGGTACCATTCACTCAGAGTAGAAATACAGGACAGGAACAAACATTTCCTGAGCATCTACTACATGCTAGTATAGAGTGGAAGATTTGCTTCTAGTTCTGAAATTCTATGAATGAGAAACCATTTGAATAGAGTCCAGCTGTTATGAAAATGAATATGGTTTCTATTAATAGGCTGATAAAATCAATAAACTAATGTTTAGATTTTTAAGCTTTCTTCATCAAGACACTTCTTCGGTACATTGACTATGCATGAAGCATTACACTGGTCCTGAGATGTAAAAATCAAGTAAGTAGCCTCTGCCTTCCAGGAGCTGAGGTCTTTTGAGTCTGAGGAAGGTAACTGCACGTCAGCACCTGAGAAACTGAGGCCTCATGAGGCTCTGATGGGACCAGTGACATGACCTGTAAGGCACACTTCTGGGGCACTGATGTCATAACCTGCATTATACTTCCAAGCCAATACACAGCTGAAGAAGTATGTATATAAACAGACTTGCTTTGAGCCTGCAGACACTCCAGAGCTCGGAACGTCAAGGTGCCTAGACAGATAACACCCTCTGATTTCGCAGTAACTGCTGAGCAGCTACACAGCAGCAGTTTGGAGGGCTCGACACAAGGAGAATGAAAGAGGCCTGATTTGTCATGGAAGAGCCCACCTGAGCAGAGGCCAAATGCTGGAGGTGCCAAAGCAGACTCTCAGGTGGCTCTGGAAGTGACAGCAGAGAAATAAATGTTCAGGGCAGGTAGAGCAGGAATCCTCTTTAAACAGCTTCCTCCCCTACTACCAGCAAGAAATGGTTTCCCATGGGATATAAGGCCTCAACTCAAAGCAGATGTACAGAAAAAGAGATGAGGAAATGTTCCACAGTGTGAATAACAGCTCCAGACCATCCAGAGCAGACAACACACTTCCAGGACTCACTGGTGAGGCTATTAAGTGCCAAATAAAACAAAATGTCAAAACACTTCCCCTTCGTGCCCAAAGTTACAGCCTCATGCCTCCTTTCCTTTTCATACTATTAAAAACAAAACAAAACAGCTAAACTGTCTATATCTTCTCAACTCCTTTTCACCAACTTGAATTTAAGTTCTTCCTCTACCACTTGACCTTGTCTTCTCATCTTCCTATATCCTCCTAAATCCTCCTTTCCCCTGTTCTCTGCACAGAGACTCTACCTGCCTTCAAGACCAGTTCAACCATCACCTCCTCTGTGGAGCATTTCCAAATGAGACTGCCTTGCCCCCATCTCTGTGCTTCTGTACGATTTTGCCTATGCCTCAAAACTGCATTTGTTGGATCCCATTATTACTGTTTACCTGGGTGTCCCCAACAGCCTGTAAGCATCTAAAGGCAGGAACTATTTTTATTCACTTTTCTATTGCTATCCTCTAACCTAGGGCCCCCAAAATAGATACACAAAGTCTCCATGAATAAATAATCATTGGTTAAGTTTACCTTCAAAACTGCTAGAATCCACTCAACTTTTCCACCTCAGTTGCTTTTTTACCTGCATGTACATGCACACCGGGAATAACTAAATGCTAAGTGACTGTTTTCTTATAAAAGCATTTTGCTAAAAACTCTTTTGGTTGTTAAGCAAACAGCTGGCATGTAGTAGTAAAATTAAGTCTTTTGAGTTCTTCATATATGTTTTTAATTCCTAAAATTCTGACTACATGGAAAAGTTCACTTGTACCCTTTTCTTCCTGGGCAGTGTAATAAGCTCTTAGGCTCAGACAAGATGCTACGGGGAAGAAATCATGCCTTTTTTATACCAGTGCTGAGAAGCATTGCTGCTCAATTATCTCCAAAAATAAATAGCTTTTTTTCTATTTAGTTTCACTTTCTATATGAGAGAAACACCCATAGTAAAGTTTGGAT